>JANAVB010010793.1:955000-1150000 GCA_029216955.1 Iris pallida
AGACTTTGGTGTTGGCCAGGATTTAACAGCCTTTACCTTCCTTGGATCAACTGAAATACCTTCACCACTAATGATATGGCCTAGGAATGATATATAATCTAGCCAAAATTCACATTTACTAAATTTGGCATATAACCGTTCTTCTCTCAGAGTCTGTAGTACTATCCTCAGATGCTCTTTATGTTCTTCTTCATTCTTCGAATATATGAGGATATCATCAATAAATAAAATCACAAATTTATCCAAGTATTAATAGAATATTCAATTCATCAGATCCATGAATGTAGCATGAGCATTCGTTTACCCGAATGGCATAACTAAGAATTCGTAATGCCCATAATGAGTCCTAAATGTTGTCTTCTGAATATCCTCTTTCTTAACTTTTACTTGATGATATCCAGATCTTAAATCAATCTTTGAAAATACCTTAGCCTCTCCTAATTGATCAAATAGTTCATCAATATGGGATAAGGGATATTTATTTTTGATTGTTACTCCATTTAGTGCCCTATAGTTAATGACCAATCATAGGGTTCCATCCTTCTTTACAAATAAGACTGGTGCACCCTATGGTGAGGCACTTGGTTGAATAAATTCCTTTGACAATAATTCCTTGATTTGTTTATTCAGTTCTGCCAATTCTTCTTTGTTTATTGGGTATATTTTCTTTGCTATAGGAGCTACCCCATGTACTAAATTGATAGAGTATTCTACTGCTCTATCTGGGTGCAATCCTGGTAGTTCTCTGGAAATACATCTTTAAAATCTTCTATAACCCTTGAAAATTGTTCTTCCTCCAGTTCTTGGAATCTTCTTCGAATTGGTAGTTCAAGTTTATCTAATTCTCCAATATCAAATTCTTTCTTGTTTTGGTTAAATACATATATTTTCTTATTTGGAAGTTGAAATAAAATCCTTCCTTGAACACAGTCTATATTGGCTGACGGCTTGGTTAGCCAATCCATTCCAAGTACTATATCATAATTGTTCATTGGAAAGACCCATAGTCTTACCTAAAAAGCTCCACCCCCTAATTTAATTGGACATGCTCTACAAACTCGACTCACTTCTACTATACCATTAGCCGTAAGAATTTTTAATTTCTTAAATAATGGTTGAGATTCTATTTCATGTAGAGCTATAAATGTGGATGCTATAAATGAATGGGTAGCCTTAGAGTCAAATAATACTGATACTGGATAAGTTGAAACTAAAATAGTACCTGTCACTACTTCTCCTGCTAGTTTCATTTTATCTGTATTCATCATGAAAACTTGTCCCTTCTATAATCACCGATACTACTTATCTTAAGGTATTTTTTGAATAATTACTAGGGCGTGATTGGAAATCGAGGTTTTACTTATATAAATTCCTAACTTATATCCTACTTTATGTCTTTTATTAGCCTGGACCTATACATATCCTAGTTTTTCCATTCTTTGCTGACCTGCATGGGCCACCAATAAAAGACATGTCACGCCTCGTGTCCCAAAATCAATGGTGATGTTACTAACACATCCCCAGGCTATGCGTCGAATTTGAGATTGTCGCCCGTAATATACCAGAATGGAAAATACAAGGAATTACTAAATACATTTTATTTCTTTAATTATATATACAACTATTTCAAAGAGTATAATTACTTAAGCAATTACATCAAACTATTCTTTTACAACATTATGACATCTACAAAATACTAGTTGCCGTCTTGAAGCTTTTCTGATAGCTTACTCCTCTATCTCGTTCTTATTATAAAGGGGAGACATCTCAGCTGAGTCTTCGTCTTCCCCTAGTGAACAATACTAGGTCATTTAGAAATGACAAGCAAGTCCTCGGTCAAGGGTGTTAAGGAAATATGAAAATGTGAATAAATTACAAGATTATTTAAAAGAAATTAGGACAAAATGAAATAGATCTATAATTTTATCTAAGTCCAAATATAGTGAGTACAATCTTAGGTGTCTAAAAAAACATATTTCACTATCACAACCACAAGCATGTCCTATATGATGTACATGCAACTATTTTGGAGAACAACCTTTGAATATCCTTCTAACTAGTTTTTCGACAACAATCCGTATAATAGGGATTAGGCTGTGACTTGGTGGCATGGTGCTTAGAATCCGGCCCTGCCTCTCTTGGTCTTAAATAGGCTAAGTCTCTCTTAGACTTAGAAAATTCACCTATTCGATGTTGCTGTCGAGATAGGTGTAAAGATCTGACGGCACATGGTTTAATCCGGCCCTGCCTCTCACGGGCTAAACCGGATGGTACAGTTTGTTAAAATCCAGCCCTGCCTCTCATGGGCTAAGTGATCTAAGCCTTACATACTCAATTCGTATGGCCCTACGAATGAGCTTACATACTGATCAGCTTTGGTTTATAATTATGTTGTGGAACTATTTAAGTAATATTCAGGTTGTTCTCCCCCCGTCCAATGCTTTCTAACTAACATTCACAATCAATGTAATTTATTATCTTAAAATTTATTCGCTCCGTTAAACCATCTATTTCATCAGTAGGCAATATATGTAGCTAAGATGCTGGGGCGCATCTTGTATGTATCAATTGAATAGTTCTCGGAGATCAGGTATTCCGAATTATCATGGAATTACTGAGTAAGGAAGTATACTCCTAAAAATAAAAAAAAAAATTGGCATAGAGCAGAATTATAGAAAAGTTAAGTTAATATTGCACTTGCGTGTCACGTATCCATGTCCTACGTATCCTAGGCCCCTTATAGGTTGTCTTCTGGTTATTTGTTTAAGAGGGTCTTTTCTAGGTAATTTCTAGGTTTATGAAAATAAATCGATTTCTCTAAAAGTCGAGAATTTGTCTCTCTCTTGGAATTCCTGAAAATTTTGCCAGTGTCTCTTTTGTATTTGTTGACTCTGAATTCACAAGAGATAAAACAAGATATAATATAACCTTGGGTTCGTCGACCCCTTCGGTGAAGCAACTCTCAACACCGGAACCATGCATTATAATATCCTGGGTTCGTCGACCCATTCGGTGGAGCAACCCTCAATACCGGAAACTCATACAACATTATATAGAGTGTAGTTTAAAGTTTTCTTACCCTGGCAAACAATTCGAGCAAGTAAGCAATTGTCGTGGGTTATTGCAGTTTGCTAAATATTATCCAAATTCAAAATAGAATTATTCATCGTGCAAAATAATTTTATATCCTTTGTAACATTGGCTTGGTATAAATTATATACCAATTTAGATTTAAATTATCAACTAAATCCCTACTTGCCACATATACTCACGTGTTCAGCTTCTTGGGTATGTAAAAGAGGTTAAAAATTGAGATTTGATAGATGTAGGATTACTTTGATATAGGAACTTGTAAATACTCAATTTAACTAATTAATCATGTCAATATATGTCAATTTGTTATATTTTACAAAGTGGACAGAATTGATATTATTGTGTCAAACTAATAACTTGTCAACCTTATATGCTCAAGATTATCCCAAAATATAAGTATCATAAAACGGAGTATAAGTTCCATGTATAGAAATAAAGAAGAATTGTGTATGCAAGTGGTACTAAGAATTATAATTAAGCACAAAATTTATAGGTTGTGTCCACATGTTGTATCAAGGTACATGTATATATAAGTTGTAGGTGTTCATGTATATTTTTGTAATTCATGGGTTGTGTTTATACTAATTACACAATTTCTCATATATATATATATATATATATATATATTTTTTTTTATATATATATATATAAAATATATATATATATATATATATATATATATATATATATATATATATATATATATATATATATATATATATATATATATAAGGAAACTCGGATCTTTATTGAAGTAATAGGCACAAAATGCAGAAGCCTATACAAGTAAGCACGCAAACGCGACAAAAGGAGGGAAAAAGAAAAGCGCGAGACGCGCACAAAAATGGGGCAGATCAGTGCAACGCCGACAGGGAAGACGCAAGAATTCCTAAGGGCGACCTAAATAAGGGCCTCCCAGAACGTATTGGAGACGTGGGAGCAGCGCCTCCTAGCTTTGATGCTTTGTCTGATGATCTCTCTGTACAACTGTGGAGGAAGGATTTGGCGGCCTTTATATTTGAATTTGTTCCTGTTCTTCCAAAGTACCCAGATACCGGCGGCCACTATGATCTGATGTCCGTAGGAACGGCTCCAGTTGGCCAGGAGATCGTATAAGCCCCCAATCTGGTGAGCCAGACTAAGTCTATTATGAAGCTTGTGCCAAATGTTAATCGCCAGCTCCCCCGAAAGAAGGACGTGCTCTGCTGATTCTGTTGTGTGCTCCTCGCAGCAGTGGCATCGAGAAGCGAGACTGAATCCCATTGATCTGATGTTATCGTCCGTTGGTAGCTTCCGACGGAGGGCACGCCAGATAAGGATAGACCATTTGATAGGAATGCAGGCCTGCTAGAACTTGGCTTGAAAGATATTCGGCACCCCGCTGCCTCTGGCCACAAGTCTGGCAGAAGCCAAATTGAATGTCACACACAGGTTGGGGGGACCATCTCCAAGTGTCGATCGTGTTAGTAACCCGTAGATTAGCAGCAAGAAGACAGTTAGCTGTCGGCCGGCCTAGCCAATCTCTGACCTTCCTCCAATTCTATTCGGAGCTACCCTCCCATAAGTCCCTTATAGCGCACCCCTGCGGAGTAAGAATATTGGGGTGAATGGTATCTTCTCCTAACCACCGCTCCAGACAGGCTGAAGAACGGTTGTCGCCCAACTGTAGACGAATTAGTGGTTCGGTGGTGATGCGTCCCCGAATTATTTGGTGCCACGATCCCGAGGATCTGTTGTTAGTGACCGCCTTCGACAGATGGAAGAATCTGGAGTATCTGGCTCTCATGAACTTCGTCCATAACGAGGTCGCTGTGTGCAACTTCTACCACAACTTCATGGAGCAGGCATCTACGATGTTGGCAAGTCTGCTGAATCCCAGACCTCCTTCGTCAGTGGGTTTGGCCTTAGTCTCCCAAACGGCCCAGTGATGTTTGTCCTTTCCGTCACTTTGACCCTAGAAGAACTTGGCGAATAGGGATTCAAGAGAATGGAGCACCTTCATAGGAGGGAAGTAAACAGCCAGGGTGTATATCGGGATGGACGATAGAATGTGTTTGATGAGGATCATTTTGCCCCCCGGAGATAAGGTTGCGTTGTGCCATCCTGCGATGAGTTTGCGGATCTTGTCTACGAGGTGGTCGTATATCCCTGAGTTGGATTTACCGTACACCATCAGGATCTAAGGTAAAGAAAGGGTGGGTAAGCCGTGCCAAAGGAGGTCATGTTGGAGAGCCGAGCAGAGCGGGTTCTGTCAGCTTTGTGGTGGGTGTAGATGACGCTCTTGTTGTTGTTGACGTGCTGGCCAGAGCAAGTGGTTTATCTGGCGATCGTGTTGAAGACTACCTCGATTGAACCGCTGTCTCCAGAGGAGAAGATTAGGATATCATCAGCGTAAGCCAGGTGAGTGATGAGTGGACAGCCGGTAGTAGTGTGGAAGTGATTGAAGCCGGTTATTCTGGGCATGCTATTGAGACTTCTGCTGAGAGATTCTACCGCAATAATAAAAATGGTGGAAGAGAGGGGATCCCCTGTCTAATCCCGTGAGTGGATCGAAAGAATCCTACAGCCTGGCCATTGATGACGGTGGAGAACCACGCATTGTTGATAGATCTGAATACGATGTCGATCCATGGTTCGAAGAAGTCGAAGGCCCTGAATACCTATATAATGAATTGCCAGTCCAGACGATCGTACACCTTTTCCATGTCTAGTTTGATGGCCACGTTCCCCCCCTCGGCGGAAACTTCATGCATGTGATCATCTCTTGTGCAAGGAGAATGTTGTCAGTGATGTTGCGACCTTTAACAAACTCGCTTTGTTCTTCCGAAATGATCTTGGGAAGGAGATCGGACATCCGGTTAGCGACGATCTTGGATATGATCTTTTTGGTGAAGGTACAAAGGCTGATCGTACGGAAGTCTTTAAAGGTTTCTGGATCGTCTTTCTTGGGGATAAGGATGATGTTGGCACAGAAAATCGAGTTAGGGTATTTGGCCCCTTGGAGAAAGGCTTTAGTGGCTTCAACTAAGTCTGTTTTAAGGGTGTCCCAACAAGCACGAAAGATGACCCCGTTAAAACCGTCCGGGCCCGGAGCGCTGTGCTCGTTAATGGACCAGACAACCGCTCTGACCTCCTCCTCCGAAGTATTTGCCAGCAGGGTCTCGTTCTCTTGGTCGCTGATGAGGGATGGGATAACATACAAGATCACCTCGTCTTTGGATGCATTGAATTAACTTAATACCATTATGTATTTGATGTATTGGTTTTACAATTTTGGCATGTTGGATTTACTTCATACTATGAATATTGGAAGCTTCTCAATAAGAAAAAACGCAATCTTTTAATTTAGAGCCTTAGCTAGCCCTCTTCCTTACCGATACTGACATATCAAAATATTAGTAACAATATACATATGTTAGACACTCAATAATTTTTACCAATCTAAGTCTAAGTATTAGGATGTCATACTCCATTTATGATAAAACTTACAAAGCCTATAATAATAATTCTCATCCCTATATATATATATATATATATATATATATATATATATATATATATATATATATATATATATATATTTTATTTTATTTTTATTTATATATATATATATATATATATATATATATATATATATATATATATAAATATATATATATAAATTAATATATATATATATATATATATATATATATATATATATATATATTTATATATATATATATATTTATATATATATATATATATATATATATATATATATATATATATATTTATATATATATATATATATATATATATATATATATATATATATATTATATATATATATATATATATATATATATATATATATATATATATATATATATATATATATATATATATATATATATATATATATATATATATATATATTCCAATTTATGTGTCCATGCATAATATGTGTCTCATGGTTGTATCTATACATTCGTCTATATATATATATATATATATATATATATATTAATTTCTATACCTAAATCACAACAAAATTGAATATAAAGTATCCATAAATATTCTCTACAAAATTCAAGCTCATATACACCTTACAATCTTAAAAAGTTGGATTTTATCAATAGTATTCATAATTTTCAGAATTGAATCTAACCAAATTAACTCAAAAATAATTAAGAAAGACAAAATTTAAATTAATTTCAAGAGAAAATAGGGAAAGGACTTGCCTTGGTTTGATGATGACTTAGATTTGGTTTTCCCAGCTTCTTCCTAACATAATACCCAAATTAAAGATTTGTATTAAGTATATATGCATTCATATATATAAACCCAATTTCTTCTTGACCTAGAATAGAAATTGGAAGGGAAGGAGAAGGGGATAAAAGAATTTTACCTAGGTTTATTGGAAGAGGAAGAGGAGGAGGAGACGGAGGAGGTGCTGGAGGTGGTAGTAGCCGACGACGGGGTGGCCGGCGGCGGGCCTGTCGGCGGTCAGTGGTCGGCGGCGGCAGCGGGTGGCCGGCGGTCGGCGAAAGCGGCAACAACAATCGTAGCAGTAGCGGCAGTAGTAACAGCTGCAGTAGCAACAATGGTGGATGGGAGGAGGGAGAGATTTGTGTATGTGTGTGTGTGTAGATGAAGGATAGGGAATGAATGAAGAAGATGTGAGGGATGGGGTGTCATATGAGAATAGTCCTTCTCTTCATGACTGGACATGTGGCATGACCAATGCCACATGTCTTTAGAGGATGTACACCTCACCTCTACTTGATGATACATGGCTTGTAGGTTGCCATTATTTGACACCTATGTTAAATGAGTAGGTAAGCCAATTATGCAATTGTGAGAATTTCCTAGTGGTCCAAATATAATAATTATATATAGAGAAATTATATATCTTTAAACAATATTTATTATGATTATGATTATTTATGAATTATTTAAGAAATAATAATTAGAGCATAACAAAAGTGAAGCTAGTAACTCCAAAGAAAAAGAAAATCCTTGTATGATGGCATCAGGATTTGAGGTACCACACAATGAATTATTTGAGGAAGAGATTGTATGCTACAACTTCAGAAGATCAGGCCACATAACGGAATATTTCCCTACTACTACTAGAGAGGAGAATCACTACGAACGACCAAACGAAGGAAGATCGTCGTCTCACAATTATGCTACCATGAGCATATGGTGTGGAAGTGAAGCAAGCGATTCAAAAAAAGAAAAGAGACCTAGTCTAGCTGCAAATATATGTGCAATGGCATTATTTAATAAGGTACAAAATAATCCCCTTTATGAAGAGAATGAATTTTCTTATGATGAGTTATCTGATGCTTTCAGTGATCTATTAGAATAACATAAGAAAGTACTAGATAAGTATAAGCAAGCTAGAAAGGATATCCTATCCTATAAGCGTGAGAATGAAAAACTTACTTGTTTATTGAATGATGCTAGAAATAATTCTACTTTCGATAATTCTACTGAGATTTCACACTTGAGTTTAGATTGCATGAGGCACTTGATTGCATTGACAAAAGCACTCAAGAAATGCTAAACTTAAGGAGGAATTAGAATCAGAAAAGAAGAAGTATTCTATTGCTTCATGTAGAATTGATGCTCTTTTTGCTAAATATGATGAGATCTGTGCCAACTCTAAAAGGTTAGAGATTAGACTGGAAAAGCAGGTAGTACAACCTATAACTCAGTCTAGCACAAGACATATGACATATCACAAAGTCACACATGTCACGATCTGTACCCGCTTTTTCGGATAAGAGACGTGTCCAAGCCAGCCTACGCCGCAGAGTCGGTGGTAGAACGCTGTCACGGCCAAGATGCTCAAAATCATAAAATAACTTTATTGCTCATTCACATTTCTAAGTTTGTTACAACATTTACAATATTTATATTTAAAGAAAATACAAAGTTCTCATAATTAATGAAAATGATACAACTGCTATCTATTTCTAGCTAATCTCTAGGTTTCCGTCTGCAAGTACACCCGTAACTCCCAATGCTAAGTGAATCCACGACTAACCTGAAAAATGTTGGTTTCCAGTCAGGAATAAAACGAGTACAATTCACTAAATGTAGTTCAATAAATAAAAATAATAATACAACAGAGGTTAGACATTAATTATATTTTTTGAAAATAAACAAAAAAAGATACGAGAAAAGACGAGAAATCAATAGCAAATAAATAAACTAAAATACTTTTCCAACTGTTAGAAGTACCTTTGATATGTGATCCGTCTGGGACACTACACCACGAGGTCTACGAGGTCTACTTGTACGAAAAATAAACAATGTCTACGAGGTCTACTTGCAGAAAAATAAACAATATCTACGAGGTCTACTTGTAGAAAATAAACAATGTCTAAGAGGTCTACTTGCAAAAAATAAACAATGTCTACGAGGTCTACTTGCACGAAAATAAATAATATCTTTGGTCGGATCACACATCCTTGGTACTTCTTATATCCCGACTCAACAATTTATAATAGAATATAAAATCACATAACCAATGACCAATTAATGAAATATAGTGAAGATCAATATCGAAAAACAGACAATAAACTGTACTCGCCTGTGGTCCTTTGCTGGTGAAACCGATAATCCAAACCACTCAGTGCCACTATAGTCAAACTCGTACAACAGTCTCTAGATGCTGAAATAGACTTTACCAACATTATCAAAATAGTCAAAATAGCTAAAATTGCCTGTCCTTAAGTCCAATTCTGGACACAAGGGCAAAACAATAATTTCGGGTCAAAACGGTGTCCGTTGTTGGACCCACTTTGCACCGAAAAGTGTGCCAGAGTCAATGGTCTCTAAATTTATCAAACTACATGTCTACAAATTCGTTTTGATGATACGAATCAAACAGTATGTCCAAACTTGGATTCCGACAGGCCGTACACAAAATTGCTCATTGAGTTGGATCGTGGGGCCCGCAAAACGACGATCCGATCAACTGTCTCAGAATTGGACCAAACTTGGTATACAGGACCAGAAAAATGATAAGGTCCTGTTGGCACAAGTTTTGTCTCGATTTGACGAGTGTGCACAAAGTAATTGAGAAATTTGTACAGAGGCCGATACGGTGAATTTCGACGGATACGCATCAAATTCGTCGTGCACACGCAACCAATTTGAATTTTGTCAAAGCCTATACATCCACGAAGCCAATACGCACCTTTTGATGCTTTTGGTTCGCGACCACGTTGCCTGGTTTGGCCGGACGCACGTCGTATTGGGACAAATTCTATTTTTCTAAACTATTTTATTGCGGGTTTTTCTTGATTTTTAGGAACGAATTTCTCTGTCTACAATTAATGAAATTCAAAACAACAAAATAGGTTCTAAATCCCTATATGTTGTTTAAAAAGTTGTTCAACTAGATTTTTGAATAAGTCAATGGATTGGCAGAAATTTGCCTTCCAACTTGGGTGTTTGGACCGATTCATGTCCAGTCTCGGGACAAGATTTTTATCGACTTTGAGTCAATTTTTCGAACAATCGAAGCCATCTACTTACTAACTAGAAGAACAAAATTGAATAGGGTTATGTTAGGTACGTACCCAACAAATCGATTCGCACATCTGTCGAAAAACGGCGATGAACTTCGCTCTCAAAATTGGGGTCGGACCCAACTTTGCTGCTGTCGCTGTCTGTCACGCGCCTGCTCCGGCGGCTCTAGTAGGCCGGCGGTAGCCCACAGCGACGCGCACGAGTGTGGGGAAGAGGCGCTCAGGTTGGGTGGTGGCTTTGGGTTTTGCATTATGGTTTCGATGAGAGTTTCTTCTCCTCTCTCTCTCACGGTACATTGTATATATACCATACGAGTGGCTCAGCCGTGAAATCACCAGAGGAGTAATGGGCTGGGCCGAGGTAATATTTTTATTTGTTTTTCTTAATATAGTTATTTATTCATTCTTTATATATATATATATATATTTTTATAAATATATATATATTTTATATATATATATATATATATATATATATATATATATATATATATATATATATATATATATAGTAAGTATACCTTTATACCAAAAATATAATTTAAGTAGATATATATACGTATGTATATTTATATATATAAAGATATATACACATATACCATAGATACAAATACAAGCAATAAAATATTCTAAGTAGAATCAAAATTTACATTATAGAATTCTTAGTTTTATATACTAAAATTTATACAAATAAAATAATATTGTTATATATATAAGCCTAATTTCATATACTATGATTATACTTCTATATATATACCATGTATTTTTTTTTTCATATACTATGATTATACTTCTATATTATACTTCTATATATATACCATGTATATATAATCTAGATAAATCCCAAAATCCAACATATTTGTTATGGAAATTATTTACTGTATTATCAATAAAACATTATTTAGTATTAAGGACTTATAATATATATGTAACCACCTTTGTGAAATCGACTACCAGGTCACTAAATTGGAATAGTGATACGACATACGTCTACATGGACGCCTTTGCTCTCACCACGCTCCTACACGGGTTTGGGTTAGTTTGTTACGACCGAGTCTTTTAAAAGTCAATAATCTAAATAATAAATAATTAAAACGTCTTTAGAGGTTAGGATGCAACTTGGCCTGGTTTTCCTAGTTAAGACACACTTATGGCTTGGCATTCCCCTACCATGGCTAAACACTAATCAAGCACGCTACTGCACTATCCATGCCATAATTCATAGCCGTCTTGTACTTCAAAACTCTACCATGGCTAAAGTCATCTACCGTAACAATTGACTAAATAATTGTTTACCAAAAATCTAAAAATCATCATTTAAATCAAATAAACAATAAAAAATATTTTAAAATTTTTCGGAAAGGAGAGTTACAAATCTATCCACCTTAAAAATAATTTTGTCCTCAAAATTCTAATTAATAACTATTCCTTAAAATTTGAGTCTACTGTTACCTTAGTCTCCTCTAATTTAATTCCTCGAAATATTTTATAACCTTCTCTAGCCATTTTATAACTCCGGATACTTGAGGATTTCTACCCACCTTTGGCACGCTACTCCCTCAAAGGTATGTCCCTAAAAATTTATAACCTTCCATCTAATTTCCAAAATTGCTACCAATAGATACCTACTGCATATTGCGTCTATAATCCTCTTCTATTTATCAAGCAATCCAAAATTTTATCAAGCAAAAAATTTACACAAGTAGCTAAGAAATATTGGATAAATTCTAATAAGCATGACTATTCGTCGCTCTGAAATGGTAATGACAGGAAGATGAAGAGTAATCGAGAGCAAATATGAAGTTTCAAGAGCTGTAGAGAGTATCTAATATTGCAGACAGAAAGAAAGTTTATAAACCATTAACTTATTTGCAAGATTGGGCTACTCTAGTCCAGTCACTTGCTAAATCAAAGAACTCTTCGTTTCTTAGAGGGGCTTACAATTCGTGCAATACAGAAGTTTCGTTCTCGAAGTTAATCTAAACAAGGTTCCATAATAGAACGAAATTTAAGAAATCAAGATTGTGATCCTTTTCATAGTTATTTAAATGTACGAACAAGGGATAGAAATGCAATACAAGATCGTATCGCGACTTCCGGGTAGATGGAATAAGGGTTACAAATGACTTCACATTCTAAGAGGTGAAGATTACATAATAGGTATAGGGACCTATTTCAAATAGTTCGATTTTTGCAGTCCAAATATGGTGGTATGTAGGGATGGGTTTTACTGGATCTTAATGGGTTCCCTGATTGAATATCAATCGTTGGTTAGATGAACCTTGAATTTCAATCTATATGGACTGGACAAGATCTCAATGCTAAAACTATTTCTACTGGGTTAGGATAACCTAGAATAGGCTTCCACCCAAGTGGTTGAGCTAGTTACCAGTCAGATTGGTTAGCTAGGTCCTTAAAGCCCAAAAGTGCGCCTTCAGTGACTTTTGTGTTTAAGTAGCATAAAAAGACACAATTGTGTGGCACACTGGTGACATATGCGTAGTGGGCTTTGAGTAGATCACAACCATATATTGGGTCGAAAGGTTTGAGTCGAGGTTGAGTCTCTAAATGTAGTCGAAAAGTATACGGGTATTATGGTAAGGGTTATAGCTAGTCCTTTTTATCTGAAAGTCGTACCATAAAAATAGAGTACAAGGAGACATGTTTGAGTAGGACATGACATACCTAGATGAAGGTAGACTCGTCTAGATCTTGCATATGAAATTTGCTGGAAGGTAACAGCTAGTCTCGTGCTCCGAATATTAATGACACGGCCGGGGACACAAAATGATCTAAATAGAAAGTGGGAGTCCATGGGGTACACTAATTATCATCCTAATGGAAATTATTCTAATCAATCGATATTCCTCGTATATCCTAAAATTTTAGAAGGCTTACAGTCTACCCACCTTAGAAGCTGGGACAGGGTTTTAGGAATGATGAGGTCAGAAGAATTTCAAAGTCTGGATATCGTACCTCGACTCTTGTTTAATAAAGAATAAGGCACGACGTAACGGTAGATATAAGTCAAGTCAAGGATCGTTCCTCAACAAATAGAAAATAAGCGTGTACAATGACACATGGTCGATAAAGTAGAATGATCTACTCGTCCACAGTATACAAGAGTTATCGATGGGGTAACCAACTCTAAGGCCTATAATATGAAAAGATTTCTAATAACTGAGTCGTAAATTTTCTATTTGTGTCAATCCTGCCAGACTATTGTCACAAGGGTTCTAGTGGTATAGGCTGTAGTGATCATGTATTATTGTGGACAACTGGTAGATCATAATTTGACAGGATATTTAAGCTATGGTATTGACTAAGCTAGTGACCGTGGTGTTCCAATACTAGTTAGGGCTTAATAATAAAATTTACATAACTAGGGCAATATTTGTTGGAAACCAATCGCAAAGTGAGTGTCTACCATAGTTCATGGTAAATTATCGTCCTTACCCTTGTCTTTCCCTCTCATGTCTAAACTGTGGGCTTTGGTCGAAGAAAGGTTGGGTTAAGTCTTAATGGTTGCTAGTTAAAGCAAGCTTCAAATAAATAATTAGAGACTCACAATAATTGGTTTCTTGAGATTAGATAGTCTCCTAGGTTGGCATTTTGATTAAGGGTAAAACCCTAATCATTCTCAAATCCAGATGACTAGAAGGTCCCAATAGCAGTTTGAGGGTCGAGAGAAGAACGAGTAACTCAATCACATGGCTGGTCAATGGTAGCTACACTTGTGTATACAACTATCATAGCCATGGGGATACTCTGTATCTCTCTACCAATTATGAGCTTTCGTCTTTCCAAATCAGTGAAAGACAAAACAATAAGGAGTTCAGGGGAGATGTCACTGAATACAATTACATGATTCAAAGATGAATGTATAATTCAAGTGGAGTTGTCAGTGCAGTAGTGGATGAGATCATATATACCTCGATATCTCAATCCATGTAGGATAATCAAAAAGAGAGCGAATCGAGTGCACTAAGGTTGATCAGACCTTAATACACTGATTCTGATTAGTCAATATGTTAGTAGGCATCCCCAATAAACATATGTCTTGAATCAAGCTCGATAAAAGAGTAAGCTTACAAAACTAGGCTGTAATAGCAATATTGGTTAAGATAGTCAAAATACAAGCATACATGATTTTTGAAAGGAGTCACAAGTAGTTCGAGTTTTGTGAAAATCAAAACATTACCTGGTGTTCTTGCCTATACGGTCATCCTACTATCTTCTTATCCATAAGGCCTTGGTCGACTAATGGGTTATGAACCCTAAATTCTATATTCTAGGTAAACCTATTAGCGTCAGTCAATTACCTCGTCAATAAATCGTAAGGACCACGAAATGCTAGGTTGGGGACATGCTACTCGACTTACAGAACTTCCAGTACTAGTATTGGCATTAGATCTTATGGGACATACAGGATATTTTCCTATCTACTATAGTATTCTAAACTTGTAATCACGTCTGAAGTCATTTTACCGAGGATTACGCCTCGCTCGTATACTCTGGCTGTGGTAAACTCTTGGTTCCGTGATTCAAATGTGATATACTATCGGATACTCTATCTTATATTGAAACAAGGTCTAAAGAGGTCAACTAAGACATAGGTTTAGCAATGTTCTATATCCTACAATTTCTTGAAGTACTTTCAACTCTATGGGTCGTGCCTCGCCAGTGCGCTGCTGGCTGTAGTGAATCCATAGTCTCCATATTCAACTAAATGCGATAGTGCGCTGCTGTCCTGCAATTATGAGTTAACTAACATTTTTTAACTATATCTGTAAAAAATTTCATGAGCTTCTAGAGATTCAAACAAGTTGACTATGAAATAAAGCGTGAGTATTTGTCCTATCAGTCACAACCCTTAAAATAAAAGATTGAACATGGAGGAAATAACTGAAGATAAAAGAAATGCAACATCCTAGTATCTATTTCATGTGTATTTAAACCATGGAGGAAAAACTTTGAATCGAAACTAACTCGAGGTTTGTATATGGATAACTTAATCAGAAATTGTATAAAAATAATAATTCTTAGAACAAAATAGGAACTAAATAGGCAATTGGACTAAGATATGAGGATGATATCTGTAATGTCCCAAATTCGTGATACGTATTTAGTGTACGTATACGTGTTTTGGACCCATATTTTATTTATTCATGATTAGTTATCTTGGTTTATTTTGCACTGGCTTGGTTTTATTGGCATTGAAAGTTTAATTGGTTTTAATGGTTCATTGGATTAGTGAAGCTTGGTTTATTTCATGATTCATTTGGTTTAAATTGCTAGAGAGAGGGTTTATTGGCCTTGACTTGGTTCACCTTGGTTTATCTTGGCTTGGTTTATTCCTGCATTGGTTCGACTTTGTTTTGTTTGCTTGGTTCATTATCAACCATAGGGGTGAACCCCCTACCTACCACCACCATCCCTATTTATTAACCCCCTTCTCCTTTCTCTCTCTTCATTAATCATCTTCTTCTTCCTCATTTACTCCTCACCTACCAGAGGGAGAGAGGGGTCTAGGCAAGTGCATCTTGCTTCATGGAGGAACTCGAATTTTATTGTTCCATCATCTTCTTTGCAGTATTCTAACACTCTTTAGTACTTGGCATTTCTACTTTTCGTGGCTAAATTCTTGTAGATCTAAGTTTATACTATTTTCAGATTTTTTGGGTTTTGATCTACTTAATCTTGTTATTATCAAGTTCTGTTGGTTCCATGTTGTAGAGCATTTTATTCTGCCCTATTTTGACCTATGGAAGTTCGGATTTGGACTCTGGATGAAAGGTTCATGGAGCTTGGGAGCCATGGCTTGAAGAGTTCTTCTCTTCGGAAGGATGGAGAAGAAGAACTGTTCACAGCCGCATGAACTTAGCTGCATAGTCTTTATGCGGCAAGTTTCCTTCCTGCCGCATAAGCCTTGCTGTACTGTTTAGTCGCATGGCCTATGGCGCAGGGACTAACTCCTCCATCACATGAAGGTTTAATCCTCGGCCGCATGAACTTTCAATCCCAGCCGCATGACTTAGGACCATTATTTTAGCCGCATGTGACTTAACTCGGGCCGCATGGACTTGATTGGTTATTTTAGCCGCATGAACCCTTGATTGAACCCTGAGCCGCATGAACTCTATGCTTGCGAGCCACATAGACCGCAGTTTCCCAGCCACATGGGTTTGCTTCCCTTGACCGCATAGTCATTGCTCTCCGCAGCCGCACAGGTTGCTCCTCCCTGGCTGCATGTACTTGATTGGTCAGCCAGCCGCATGGACCCATCCCCCGCTAGCCATATGAGTTCCATATCCTCCTGACCGTATATGTCTAGCCTTTCTCAGCCGCATGACTGAGTGGATCTCTGAGCAGCATATGACTGATACCCCTTCGACCGCATAAACCCTTCCCTTTTAAGCCGCATGCGCCTGACCCTATTATCCGCATGGGCTGTTCTCTTTCCAGCCGTATGAGAGTATTCCTGGCCGCATATGCTTGAGCCGCATGGTTCTCTAAATGCCCTGTGTACCATTATTTATTATTATTTGCCCATGTTTTGTAACCCCTATGGTATATTTTTACGCCTTTTGTCCTGAACTTGATTGACATGATTGAATGATAACTGACATGATATGATAGTGGCCTGCCGTGGCGCACTCCTAACAAGGTACACTTGGCATGATAACCTGGCATAATATATCTTGATAAGCTGTTGCGACGGCTACTTGGCATGACCTGACCTGTATAAGTAACCTGGACACCGTAGGCGATTGTGCTTGTACAAATAATCCAGTCCTATCTTGCATCATGTCTAGGAGGGGAACTCCTGAGTACCACGGTCAGAAGTACCTACTGAAATGGAGTAAGGTTAATGACTAGTATAATTTACTAGACATGAAGAGATGTTCCCCAGTTACAGACGATCCCGTTATCCCGGCCGCAAATGTTTGAACTTGTAGCCTGCCGACGAGTAGGGCACATTTCCAGCCCACTGTCATGTGGGGCACTCTTGATTGTCACTTTAAATGATTGAACTCTATTGTCACTCTAGTGTATTGTTCTCACTCTGATTGCCACTTTAAATGATTGAACTCTCTAAATTGTCACTATAAAGTTCGCCTGGATAACCTGGATAGCTGCAGGGCCTGTGACTACTTGGAGCATCTCATTGCATCTTGCTAGTAACTATGATTGTGATAACCCTAGTTAGTTAATGTAGAAAGCCGTAGGCAATGATTGGCCGTGATTGCTTGGATGGAGCCTAGTCCAGTATAGTATTGTCTAGAAGTGATTGATTGCAAGATTGTACCAGAATGATTGAATGATTGTCACTCCAGATTATCACTATAACGATTGTACTCTATTGTCACTCTAGCATATTATACTCTTCATTGTCACTTTTATCATTGTACTCTCTCCTTTTCACCTTAATAATTGTCACCTTTAGCAATAAATGATCAGAGACTAAGTTCTGTTCAGGCGAAGGGTTACAATCTCGGTCCTTGTTTGGTTTAAGGATTGTAACCTGGCTTCCGGAATAGTACCTTCGTTTTCTCTTCATATATTGTCCAGCTATGTTTTATTTAGCATGATTCCCCAGTTATCGTATGTCAAATGATGCTTCACTTAATTATTTTCTCTGATTGAGGCAAGTGCATTGGTAGCGCACAAACCTCAATCTGTGTTACTTATTGTTGTTTTCTTACATATTGAATGATAATAATTAGTTGGTTTTAGTTCTTAAGTGAAGCCTCCTTTGTGGCACTTGCTCTTTCTGGGGTCTGATCCAGCTGGTTTTGTATGGCCAGATACCGGAGCAGCACCAAAGGATCTCCCTGCTTTCCAGCCCGATGGTGGTCACCAGGCGTAACCAGGGCATCGAGTGGGTTTCTTTTGTTCTCCCACTGTAATATTGTAAATTATTCTTTTGAGGCGTTTAGCCGACGAGCAAGTGTTAGCTCGATTGTACTTACTTACTGTCCGCCTACGGGCTGTAACATGATTGACAAGCCCCGGGGGTTGATCATGTATGACTGAACTCTTGCTAGTCCTCACATTTTGTAATCCTCACATTTTGTAACGACTAGCTTCATGATCATTCCGAATATATAATATATGGGATGCCTTACTATTGTGTATTTGGTGGTCTGACATCTTGTAACTATTATTAGTTGGTTGAGATTGAGACAATAGGTTATTTTATGACCTTAAGAGACAGATGGATTGTAGTAAAACCCTCACATATCTAGACAGCCGTGACCGTATAGCGGTGTGGACTCCATTCAGTTATACGTAGCTGGCTATGTCTGTCCCCGCTCTCCAGTATTCTGGTTCTGGGGCGTGACATGGTTTAAGTGGTGGCCCATGCAGGTCTTGTCAATCAAGAAATTTGAGGGTTTACCGGATAGATGTCTCAATCTGTACTCGCCTTTGATCTCCACTTGTATCTTCTTATCTCTTTGGATCCCTGACTTGATAACATGCTTGTATCATTCACCTATCCTGGTCCTTTCTTAATATCCCTGATGTTATTTGCTCCAGTGACATCGTTCCTGTTGATCAGCCAGAAGGAGCTCAATCCTCAACAGCAGCCTTCCGAGCCGTGCCTTCTGGAGAACCAGTACCGCCAGTTCAGCCCATCCAGCCAACAGGGTCAAAGGATGGAGGCTTGGTAGGACTCATCCGTGAGTTGCTTGCGTCCCAAGATCGTCAGGGAGATGCCCTGCACCAAGTAGTACAAGATGCTCTGAATAGAAGTGGTCCCCGAGGGAACAGTGCGGTCAACTGTTTCAAGCGCCTGAACCCCCTTTCTTCGATGGCAGCGAGGATGCCATTGCTACCGATGCTTGGCTACAGGATATATAGGTGATTCTCGAAGCCGCGAAGATTTCAGAAGATGGAAAGGTGGCTGTGGTATGCCTACAGTTATTGGATCTAGCCCACAGTTGGAGGGCCGCACAAGCAGTGGGATTGGCAACACCTGTCTTCTGGGCTGTGTTCAGCAAAAAGTTCCAGACCAAGTATTATGATGCAGTGGCTCGGTATGACTTACAGACCAGGTTCAGTAATCTTAAGCAGATGGGGAGGACGGTCGACGGTTATACGGTCGAGTTTTCCAGACTCAGTCGGTTTGCTCCCACCTTGGTGGCAACCGAGTTTGACCGAGCGCAGAGGTTCCAGCAGGGACTTCACTTGGAGATTATATTGGCAGTCGAACAGTTCGAGCATCAAACCTATGATGCGGTGTTGCGAGCAGCGAAGAGGCACGAGTATACCTCCCAGAGAATAGTGGACAGGACCGGAGGTCGGAAGCGGTCCCATAGTCAAATGAATCAGTCTTCAGCCCCAGCCCCGGCAGCCTGGGCTTTGACTATTGGAGCTCTGAGGCAAGCGACCTCAGAGACGTCAGTTCATCACTCAACCCCGACGTACTCACAGCAGAAACAGAAGTAAGCACAGTCTTCCGCCGTGGGCTGTTCTTATTATGGGAAGCCTGGACACGTGGTAGCGGAGTGTCGCAAGGCGTTGGGATTGTGTTTATTATGTGAAGCACCAGACCATAGGATGGGGTCCTACCCATTCAGAGTTGATTCAGCATCGATAGTATCTAGTCCCTCGGTTAGGGGACCAGCACCAGCTCCAGTTCACCAGCAACAGCAGTTTCCGTTCCCGAGGCCATTGCCGACTCAGGCCCAAACTTTCCAGCAACAGAACCCGCGACAGTTTGCCTTAGCCCAGGCTCAGGTTCAGAATTGGCCGAGAGGTATATGTGTCCTCTCATCTTACTTTTCTACCGTCATTATGCGGGATGCATGACGTATTTTATGTATCCTAATTACAACGGTACATCCCAGACCCGAGCCATATCCTAGGTCATTTGAAACTGGTTATTGGTACCAACCTTTTCGTATAAGGAGAGGCCCGTGTCCATGTTTGACCAAAGAGAGAGACCTCAAGCGCAAGACTATCAGTTCAGTCCATGTTGCTTAGCGTCATCCCTCTTTGGGAGAGTCAAACTTGGGAGCATGAGGATGATATCTGATCAGGTCATCCCGGCTGGTTTGACTCGTAGGGTGTAATATCTTTCTTATGCCTTACGCTTCGAATCCTTGCTTGCATGAATGATTGTATGATTGATTGGAAGTGGTAGATTGCCTATGATAGAATAGCTTTTCCTTACATCTCTAGCCTCTTGATTAAATTCCGAGGACGAAATTCTTTTAAGGTGGGTAGGATGTAATGTCCCAAATTCGTGATACGTATTTAGTGTACGTATACATGTTTTGGACCCATATTTTATTTATTCATGATTAGTTATCTTGGTTTATTTTGCACTGGCTTGGTTTTATTGGCAATGAAAGTTTAATTGGTTTTAATAGTTCATTGGATTAGTGAAGCTTGGTTTATTTCAGGATTTATTTGGTTTAAATTGCTAGAGAGAGTTTATTGGCCTTGACTTGGTTCACCTTGGTTTATCTTGGCTTGGTTTATTCCTGGGTTGGTTCGGCTTGGTTTGGTTTGCTTGGTTCATTATGAACCATAGGGGTGAACCACCTACCTACCACTACCATCCCCATTTATTAACCTCCTTCTCCTTTCTCTCTCTTCATTAATCATCTTCTTCTTCCTCATTTACTCCTCACCTACCAGAGGGAGAGAGGGGTCTAGGCAAGTGCATCTTGCTTCATGGAGGAACCTGAATTTTATTGTTCTATCCTCTTCTTTGCAGCATTCTAACACTCTTTAGTACTTGGCATTTTTACTTTCCATGGCTAGATTCTTGTAGATCTAAGTTTATACTATTTTCGGATTTCTTGGGTTTTGATCTACTTAATCTTATTATTATCAAGTTCTGTTGGTTCCATGTTGTAGAGAATTTCGTTCTGCCCTATTTTGACCTATAGAAGTTCGGATTTGGACTCTGGATGAAAGGTTCATGGAGCTTGGGAGCCATGGCTTGAAGAGTTCTTCTCTTCGGAAGGATGGAGAAGAAGAACTGTTCACAGCCGCATGAACTTAGCCGCATAGTCTTTATGCGGCAAGTTTCCTTCCTGCCGTATAAGCCTTGCTGTACTGTTTAGTCGCATGGCCTATGGCGCAGGGAGTAACTCCTCAGTTGCATGAAGGTTTAATCCTCGGCTGCATGAACTTTCAATCCCAGTCGCATGACTTAGGACCATTATTTTAGCCGCAAGTGACTTAACTCGGGCCGCATGGACTTGATTGGTTATTTTAGCCGCATGAACCCTTGATTGAACCCTGAGCCGCATGAACTCTACGCTCGTGAGCCACATAGACCGCAGTTTCCCAGCCACATGCGTTTGCTTCTCTTGACCGCATAGTCATTGCTCTCCGCAGCCTCACAAGTTGCTCCTCCCCGGCCGCATGTACTTGATTGGTCAGCCAGCCGCATGGACCCATCCCTCGCTAGCCGCATGAGTTCCATATCCTCCTGACCGCATATATCTTGCCTTTCTCAGCCGCATGACTGAGTGGATCTCTGAGCAGCATATGTCTGATACCCCTTCGACCGCATAAACCCTTCCCTTTTAAGCCGTATGTGCCTGACCCTATTAGCCGCATGGGCTGTTCTCTTTCCAGCCGCATGAGAGCATTCCTGGCCGCATATGCTTGAGCCGCATGGTTCTCCAAATGCCCTGTGTACTATTATTTATTATTATTTGCCCATGTCTTGTAACCCCTATGGTATATTTTTATGCCTTTTGTCCTGAACTTGATTGACATGATTGAATGATAACTGACATGACATGATAGTGGCCTGCCGTGGCGCACTCCTGACAAGGTACACTTGGCATGATAACTTGGCATGATATATCTTGATAAGCTGTTGTGACGGCTACCTGGCATGACTTGACCTGTATAAGTAACCTGGAAACCGTGGGCGATTGTACTTATACAAATAATCCAGTCCTGTCTTGCATCATGTCTAGGAGGGGAACTCCTGAGTACCACGGTCAGGAGTACCTACTGAAATGGACTAAGGTTAATGACTAGTATAATTCACTAGACATGAAGAGATGTTTCCCAGTTACAGGCGATCTCGTTATCCCGGCCGTAAATGTTTGGACTTGTAGCCTGCCGACGAGTAGGGCACATTTCCAGCCCAATGTCATATGGGGCACTCTTGATTGTCACTTTAAATGATTGAACTCTATTGTCACTCTAGTGTATTGTTCTCTCTCTGATTGCCACTTTAAATGATTGAACTTTCTAAATTGTCACTATAAAGTTCGTTTGGATAACCTGGATAGCTGCAGGGCCTGTGACTACTTGGAACATCTCATTGCATCTTGCTACTAACTAGGATTATGATAACCCTAGTTAGTTAATATAGAAAGCCGTAGGCAATAATTGGCCGTGATTGCTTGGTTGGAGTCTAGTCCAGTATAGTATTGTCTAGAAGTGATTGATTGCAAGATTGTACCAGAATAATTGAATGATTGTCACTCCAGATTGTCACTATAACGATTGTACTCTATTGTCACTCTAGCATATTGTACTCTTCATTGTCACTTTTATCATTGTACTCTCTCCTTTTCACCTTAATGATTGTCACCTTTAGCAATAAATGATCAGAGACTAAGTTCTGTTCAGACGAAGGGTTATAATCTCGGTCCTTGTTTGGTTTAAGGATTGTAACCTGGCTTCCGAAATAGTACCTTCATTTTCTCTTCATATATTGTCCAGCTATGTTTTATTTAGCATGATTCCCCAGTTATCGTATGTCAAATGATGCTTCACTTAATTATTTTCTCTGATTGGGGCAAGTGCATTGGTAGTGCACAAACGTCAATCTGTGTTACTTATTGTTGTTTTCTTACATATTGAATGATAATGATTAGTTGGTTTTAGTTCTTAAGTGAAGCCTCCTTTGTGGCACTTGCTCTTTCTGGGGTCTGATCCAGCTGGTTTTGTATGGCCAGATACCGGAGCAGCACCAAAGGATCTTCCTGCTTTCCAGCCCGATGGTGGTCACCAGGCGTAACCAGGGCATCGAGTGGGTTTCTTTTGTTCTCTTACTGTAATATTGTAAATTATTCTTTTGAGGGGTTTAGCCGACGAGTAAGTGTTAGCTCGATTGTACTTACTTACTGTCCGTCTACGGGCTGTAACATGATTGACAAGCCCCGGGGGTTGATCATGTATGACTGAACTCTTGCTAGTCCTCACATTTTGTAACGACTGGCTTCATGATCATTCTGAATATATAATATATGGGACGCCTTACTATTGTGTATTTGGTGGTCTGACATCTTGTATCTATTATTAGTTGGTTGAGATTGAGACAATAGGTTATTTTATGACCTTAAGAGACTGATGGATTGTAGTGAAACCGTCACATATCTAGACAGCCGTGACCGTATAGCGGTGTGGACTCCATTCCGTTATACGTAGCTGGCTATGTCTGCCCCCGCTCTCCAGTATTCTGGTTCTGGGGCGTGACAATATCTAAAGAGGCAAAAAGAAAGAATTGCATAATTTATCAAGGTTAGATCATTAATTCTAGAAAGCCTTGTCTCACCAAGTGAATAATCTATCTACATTGGATCATATCGTCATACAAAGAGGTAATAGTGTACCTATGGGGATCTGACAAACTATCAAAATTAATAACACCTCATCTAAATTGCATGGCCTAGACTATCCATCGGTAAATTTGTATAAGGGACTCCTAGTCCTAGCCATTCTCTTAAATTAAATTAACCCTAATTCGTGAATGACCATTTCCTAGGCGTAGGCTCACAATAGTACGACTAACTTATGTACTATCACGAGTTTGCATGATTTGTGAAAACAGACCTGCATGGGCCACCACAAAAACTTGTTACGACCCGCACCCGCTTTTTCGGATACGAGACGTGTCCAAGCCAGCCTACGCCGCAGAGTCGACGGTAGAACGCTCTCACGGCCACGATGCTCAAAATCACAAAATAACTTTATTGCCCATTCATATTTCTAAGTTTGTTACAATATTTACAACATTTATATTTAAAGAAAATACAAAGTTCTCACAATTAATGAAAATGATACAACTGCTATCTATTTCTAGCTAATCTCTAGGTTTCTGTCTGCAAGTACACCCATAACTTCCAACGCTAAGTGAATCCACGGCTAACCTAAAAAATGTTGGTTTTCAGTCAGGAATGGAACGAGTACAATTCACTGAATGTAGTTCAATAAATAAAAATGACTATACAACAGAGGTTAGACATTAATTATGTTTTGAAAATAAACAGAAAAAGATGCAACTGTTAGAAGTGCCTTTGATATGTGATCAGTCTGGGACACTACACCGCGAGGTCTACGAGGTCTACTTGTACGAAAAATAAACAATGTCTACGAGGTATACTTGCAGAAAAATAAACAATGTCTACGAGGTCTACTTGCAGAAAATAAACAATGTCTACGAGGTCTACTTGCAGAAAATAAACAATGTCTACGAGGTCTACTTGCACGAAAATAAACAATGTCTATGGTCGGATCACACATCCTTGGTACTTCTTATATCCAGACTCAACAATTTATAATAGAATATAAAATCACATAACCAATGACCAATCAATAAAATATAGTGAAGATCAATATCTAAAAACAGACAATAAACTGTACTCGCCTGTGGTCCTTTGCTGGTGAAACCGATAATCCAAACCACTCAGTGCCACTAAAGTCAAACTCGTACAACAGTCTCCAGATACTGAAATAGACATTACCAACGTTCTCAGAATAGTCAAAATAGCTAGAATTGCCTGTCCTTAAGTCCAATTCTGTATCAGAGTTGGTTGAGTAAATAATTGATACTAAAATCCACTAATTTGTATATTAATTAGAATAATATAAATATATATTTATGACGATGTTAAGCAAATCGTGAAGTAAATAAAATGTTTAATTAAACTTTGGGTTCCATAAACATTCCTAACTATGTCCAGCTTAAGGTTTGTATTATGATATGACGGTTTATTCGTATTGCCCATCCAAAATTAGTAATAAATATTTTAAGGTTAATTAGAGTTAGGATCCCAGAAACATTCTTGTCCTTTTAAGTTATGATTCAACTTATTTATTAATAAATTTTGGATGCTCAACCCGATTCAACCACATTCAGTGTCGGAATCCTAAGTTGGACATTTTGAAGACCCAACTGTTAATTTTTGAATACTTCTGGAATACAAAGTCTAATTAACCCTGAATAAAATAAAGAAATTCAATACATACAAGGATTAATTATTTTGTTGTAGGGTAAATAAATATTCAAAAGTTGCATTTATGTTTTTTTATTGTTCATAAATGGATTTGGATCTCATTCTGAAAGTTGACTTGAGGCGACTGTTAGATTTTGTTTAGGTTAAAGTTTAGTTTTAGCCTCATATAATATTTGAAATTTGTATTTATGTTTTTATTTTGTATGGTCATTCCAAGTCTACAGTGATGAGAAGATACAAACCATCTCTTGAACAATATAAAGATCTAAACGTAAATTTTGAATATTATACTTAGACAAGAAAGCTAAATAACTTATACATACAACACATGGTCGGTTCTAGAGAATTGTACTTGGTTGGGGGAGTGAATGGAATTATACATCTTCAACTCTCAACTGTTTTGATATCAACTATTCGGTATAGTGTTGGTAGGCAATGCCTTGTCCTGTCACCTGACCAACAGCTAGGAGGGAATCCCTACTATAGATTGATGAGTGGTGGTATGCCTAAGAGGTTAGAGTATCAGACAAGGATGTATCAGAGAGTAGGTGTTGGTTATATTTTCTGAAGGGACCCCTTCTTTTTCTTTCATGTGGAATTGTATTGTAAGTATCCCATGGAAGCATGAGCAAATGTGAGGAATTTAGATGAGTGGTGGTATGCCTAAGAGGTTAGAGTATCAGACAAGGATGTATCAGAGAGTAGGTGTTAGCCTGTGTGTGTATGTTCCAGGTATTTAGGTGTGGTTTAGAGAAGGTGAAGGCCACAGGACAAATGGTAGTAAAGTGTAATGTGTGTTGTGTAGGCTTTGGCTTTAGCCACTGCTATTTATAGAGTGAGTGGGAGTTTGACAAAAGGACTTTAGGCATTGTGTGTATCAGTAGAAGGTTTGGTATCAGAGTGTGGCCTTGAGTCTGGCTATTAGGCAGTGGCCTTGGCCAAATGTTAGATTTGACAGTAGTTTGTAGGGCATACACAACATGTATGCTACAGTAAGACATATTAGGAAAAGAGAGAGGGGTCGGGCTTTTAGCAGATTGGCCATAGGCTTCTGTGAGGGATTAGTGATTAGGATATTAGAATTTGATAAGTTAGTGTCTTAGTTAGTATCTTGGGTTAGTAGAGGTTAGGGTAAAATATATAAAGGGGATTATGATATGTGTGAGTATCAGTAAGATACTTTTGTACCAGATCCTTAGGCCTAGTATCTGGAGTATATGTGTATGTCTGGAGAAGGCGAGTGTTGGCAGAAGAACAGGGCTTGGCCAATTGGCCATATCTTCATGGCCACGGGCCAGGTTGGAGGAGTACTGTGTTAGAAAGATGGAAGAGGCTTAATATCAGTTGTTAACCAAGGATTTGGGTTCAGCCTATGAGAGAATGTTAAGGATATGCAGAATGTAGATTGAATATCAGATCAATGAAATATATCAGACTTTTGGTTTGATGTGTGAGTGAATAGCCTAGTTGCCCTGCTACACTAGGCAGCAGGGGTTTGTTCCCCTTTAGACTAGGCAAAGGGTTTAGTGAGAAAGGGTTAAGGGGAGGTGACATGTTAGTTAGTAGATAGGTAAGTGTGGACAGGACATTTCTGTACGAGTTACTTACACTCCATATATAGATTAATACTTATGTGGACAGGACATCAGTACTCATAATTAATTGGCTACTCTAGGCGGTGTCTAGGCGGTAGGTAAGTGTTGAAAATCAAATTTAAGATATCTGTATAGAGTAAGTATCCTTGAAGGATATATATAAGATATCTTAGTAGTAGATAGGTAAGTGTTGAAAATTAAATTTACTTATTCTAATTCTTTGGGGCCTATCAGAGTTATAGATCTTTTCGAAAATCTAGTATAATGCTGATTACCTCAAAAGGCTTGCATAAGTAAGAGTGTATAGAGTGTATATCGTAGGCGGCTGTGTGTATATAGTTAGCCTCCCTACTCCCCTTCTTCTCATTCGGGTCATGAGGCATTCTATTCCACATCATATGATATACATCTCAACCAAAGCGTGGAGAAGTGTAAAAATATTAATATTAACCAAGGATCATTATCGGAATCAGTATCACCATGAATCTCATATCTTGTTCTAACAGAGCATAATATAAAACCAAACGTGAAGCAAAGCTTCACATTCACAATATTAGAATATGAAGCTCTGATTCACACGTTTGGTTTTATATTATGCTCGGGTAGAACAAGCCATGAGATTCATGATGATACCGATTCCGATAACGATCCTTGGTTAATATTAATATTTTTACACTTCTCTACTCTTTGGTTGAGATAGATATCATATGAGAGAGTCGAATGAGAAGCAGGAAAGTAGAGGAGGGTCAGAGAGGGGGCCTTTTGAGGACGCAGAGGACGTCTAAGAGTAGAGTTTGTGTGTATAATCATTTGATAGTATCCAGGTTAAGAAAGTGTAAAAAATTAGGTAGTATTATGTGTCAGGGTGTGTGTATGTCTATGAGTCGAGTTAGGACTGAGTATCAGGCTCAGGGGGCCAATTAATAGAACATGTCATTTTTGAAAATATGTAAACTATACAAGCATTATGATAGTTCATGATTTTGATTTACTCAGTTGCGATTAATATGCAAGTACATTATCTAATTACTTTAATTAGATTTTTTTCCTTATTATAATTGCCATATGAGTCATGTTTAGTTCGTATAATGTTTACCTTATCGTCCCTGGTATATTGAGATTTGATGCATGTTTTTACAAAAGGTGAACGAGAAATTCTAGTGTTTCTATATATTGATATCATTGAAGTGTTTCAAGTATTAGTTCTCATGACTCTTATAATATAGTAGTTAGTAGGGATTTATGGAAACAGTAAGTAGAAACGTGGACTATATTAAGAATGCAGCTTTGTATTTACTTGTGATCTTTTACCCTTTTAGTTCAGGTATAAATTGGTAATGCCTATGTTTATCCATCCCATCCATGTGTCGAGAGTTGTTCCCTCAATCACACATACCAGTACTTTGTTTCCATTTTTATCATCATTCACATTCTAGTTTAATATTCAAGTTTCATGTTATCGTCTAGTTATTTATAGATATGTTGGTTGTACTACTTATACTAGTCATATTGTTCAACTATTCATCTTATTACATGCTTGTATAGTTTATATGTTCTATTTTTTTCTTGTGTATTACATATGCATTTTTAGATTTGCCTATGGCGGGATGCGAAAGTGGACGTGGACATGGACGTTTGCAGCATGGGTCTGGCTCACGTCCGGCTCCTTTGGAGCATCCAGGCCGTTCACCTGTCGACGAGGACGAGTTCCTAGATGTCCATGATGGGTTACCTCCGGGCGCGGCCCGTTCATCGGTCAGGGGAGCTACTTCTTCGGCCAATACTCCTATGACTACTCCGACGACTACTCCAACGACTACTCCTACAACCACTCCGGCCGCTTCTACCCCTACGGCCGCTCCCATTGCGGCCAATCCCTATCCGGACTTAGTGGTCGAGCGCGGAGTCTATATACAACGCGTAGGAGATCCACCGACGTTACCGGAGCGCCCAGCCGACGTCCATCTTCCGGAGCTGTGGGCCGATGGACAGACGTAAGTATATGTATTTTAGTTTATTGTAAATTCATATATTTATTCATATATTCTTTATAGTAGCTGATGCCATACATTGTTTTCTTATCTCAAGTTTTTTTCGATCTGCGTCGGGCGAGATCTAGGCGCCTTGATTCGCCGTAATTTCTATGGGCCGTACCTGAACTTCGGCGACATCCCGACGGATATGCGGCTCGTTTGGCTTGACATGCTGAGGGTATGTATAATGGTCTTTCTTTACAATATGTATTAAAAATTTGTTCATTCATGTGCGTTTATCTTATTTATAGGCGTCGTACTGGTGGCCGGAGCATAGGGACCAGGCCATCCGGAGGTGCTACAAGACCGTATCCAGCAAAAGAATACGTGACATGATCCACGACTAGAAGGCGCTGGAGAGCCTGAGAGGTAGTGGATCAGAACATGGGTGCAAGGAGTGGCTCAGAGCGGATTTCTTAGCGGAGATAAAGAAGAAAATGTAGACTCCGGCCTATCTGGCCAAGTTTGAGAAGGCGAGGGCTGCCCGTGCTAAGGCTGGTCAGCACACGGGTGGTTTGATCCCGTTTGTGGAGCACATGCGCCGATTGGTGAGTTTTCTATTAAATTATCAAAATTTTAAGTCTTAAACTCTACAAAATGAGTATTAATTTATGTTTAATTGTACAATCGCGAGGAGGTCGCCAGGAAATGCGGAGATCCGGACACCGTCGACTTCCCTACAGTCTTTGCGTATACCCACAAGCGCAAGAGCGATAGGAAGCTCAAAGATAAGCGGGCCGCCAAAGCTTATGTAAGTTTTTTATTCTCTATATGTATTACATTTTTATAATTGTAGATGATCGGACTACGAGTATCGATATCGGTACCCCATACTCATATAGTAATGGGTCGATACCGATTTCGATTGCGATACCGATACAAATAGGAATGGTCTAATACTCAGAGTATCGGTATCAGGCCATTCCTATATGAGTATCGGTATCGATCTTTTACTATATGAGTATGAGTATCGATATCGGCCAATTACTATGAGTATTGATATCGGTATCGGTACATTACTATGAGTCTTTATATTAACTCTAAATTTATTTACATTTATATAATATAGGAGGAGTTTGAGAGTCGGTAAGGTGAGGAGGGTGAGGCAGGTGAGGGGCTGGACCTAGCCAGCCGACGGATAGGAACAAACATGGGTAGATACGGTCAGAATAGGAAAAGGTGGCAGCATATACGGTATTGGATCATTTGCTTTCCAGTCGTCTGTCGTTTCCAGAGCTCCACCTTCACCTCCACCTCCACCTCCACCTCCATCTGTACCAGTACTTCCCACCGGCGGTGCTGCTGTCTACGACCAGGTCACTATTACCCATATATTATAGGATTTACAAAATTATATAAAAGGTAGTGCAGGAGCTTCTGCTTCGACACCTATAGTACCGGTCGTTCCGGCTCCGACTACGGCTCCGGCGGTTCAGACTTCGACCGATTCAGCTTCGCTACAGCCTCCAGCATATCCGGCTACAGCACCTCCGGCTACAACACTGACGGATCCAGCACCGACTTCGAGAGTTCCTCTGTCTCGGGAGGATTTCGAAGACGCATTGTGAAATGTGCTGGGTAGCTACACCCACCCGCCGCCCCCTCCGCCGCCGTCGACGTAGATATTGTTTGGAAACTGTTTGTATTTGGGAACAATTTGGAAAACTGTTTGTAAACTAGAAAACTGTGTATTTGGAAAACTGTTTGTAAACTAGAAAACTGTGTATTTGGAAAACTGTTTGTATTTGGAAAATAATTTGGAAAACTGTGTATTTGAAAACTGTTTGTATTTGGAAACTGTTTGTAAACTTCTTATTTGGAAACTGTTTAAAAACTGTTTGTATTTAGAAACTGTTTGAAAACTGTCTGTATTGTAAACTATATATTTGAAAACTGTGTATTTGGAAATTATTTGAAAAATGTTTGTATTTGGAAACTGTCTGTATTAGAAACTATTTATATGACTGTATATTGTGTGTGTAACTGTCAACATGGATGAGGAGTGCAGGAAAAACAAATATAGACACACAAAATTGTATTTAGCGACGGGACATCGACGGAACAGCGACATAATATATGGAAAATTGTAGTATAGCGACGGAAGAGTGACAGAATATCTGGAACATTCCGTTGCTAAGGTTCTGGAAAATATAAATTTAAAGTATAGCGACGAAATAGCGACATAACCGGTTTGTTGCTACAAGCCTGTCCGTTACCAATAGCGTATCAGAAATACTTTAGCGATGTACATTTCCGTCGCTACACCGTTACAACTAGCGACGGAACTTCCGTCGGTAGTTAGTCGGTAAAGGTAGCGACGAAATTTTCGTCGCTAATACGTCGCAATTTGTAATAAATAGCGTGTCGCTAAAGCTGTCACTAATCAGTCGCTATTTTCGACGAACTAGCGACTGACTGAAATTAGCGACATGTGATTTCCTGACAAACCGTTTCCGTCGCTGATATGTCGCTATTTGGCTTTAGCGACGAAGAAACAACTTTTAGCGACGGATACCGCCGTTGCTAAAAGCCTTTTTTTAGTGTGTGTTACATTTATTTCACAGCTAGTACCCAAAACTATTAAAGAAGCATGTAGCGATAATTTTTGGTTAGATGCTATGCAAAAGGAATTAAACCAATTTGAACAGAATCAAGTTTGAAAACTTGTTCCAAAGCCCATTGATTATCCGGTCATTGGCACCTGCTGAATATTCCAAAATAAAATTAATGAGAATGGTTTAGTTACTCGTAACAAGGCTCGACTGGTAGCTCAAGGATGCAACCAAGAGGAATATATCGACTACAATGAGACCTATACCCCAGTTATGAGATTAGAATCCATTCACATGTTATGTGTATTTGCTTGTTTTCATAATTTTAACCTTTTTCAAATGGACGTTAAAAGTGCTTTTCTTAACGGTTTTATTAAGAAAGAAGTTTATGTAGCTCAACCTCCAGGTTTTACTGATTTTAAAAACCTTGATCATGTTTTCAAGTTGAAGAAAGCCTTTTACGGTTTGAAACAAGCCCCTCGTGCTTGGTATGATCTTTTAAGCTCTTTTCTACTTGGTAACAGTTTTGCAAAAGGCAATATTGATACTACACTTTTTATAAAATATTTTAAAGGAAATCTTCTTTTAATTCGGATTTATGTTGACGATATTATCTTTGGATCTACTGGTGAATCTCTTTGTCAAGAATTTTCAAAGTGTATACAGAATGAGTTTGAGATGAGTATGATGGGAGAACTCAAATTCTTCCTTGGACTGCAAATCAAAGAAACCAACAATGGAACGTTCATAAATCAAGCTAAGTACATAAAAGTCTTACTAAATAAGTTCGACATGGAAACCGTCAGATCTCTTTGCACTCCGATGGCAACTTCAACCATGCTTGATACTAATGAACAAGGCAAACCGGTCGACATACGTAAGTATCAAGGTATGATTGGTAGTTTATTTAACTACTAGTCGCCTTGATGTAATGTTTAGTATTTTTTTGTGTGCACGTTTCCAAGCCAACCCTAAGGAATCATATTTGTGCATGGTTAAGTGTATCTTTTGATACCTTAAAGGCACTTCTTCTGTCGGCTTATGGTATCCCAAAACCACGTCCTTTGACCTAACCGGTTACACAGATACTGATTTTGCTGGATGCAAAGTAGATAGAAAAAGTACTAACGACACGTGTTATTTCCTAGGTAAGGCTCTAGTCTCTTGGTTTAGCAAGAAGCAAAATTGTATCGTATTATCAACTACTGAGGCTGAGTATATCGTCGCAGGATGTTATTGTACACAAATTTTGTGGATGAAGCAAACCTTAGAAGACTTTGGTTTACAGTATTCACACATACCCATTTTCTTTGACAACACTAGCACTATCAATTTGACTAAGAATCCTGTATGTCACTCTCGCGCTAAGCATATTGAGGTTCGACGCCATTTTCTTAGAGATCATCAAACAAATGGAGATATAGACCTTGTATATGTAGACACAGAGAACCAACTGATTGATATCTTTACAAAACTAATAGCGGAAGATCGTTTCAATTATTTACGTCGAGAATTAATTTTTTTAGATATCAATAATATTAATTAATTTTATTTTATTGATTATTTTTCAATATACAGAAACTATTTTTGATACAAGCCTACAAAGGCTCTGTCTGTCACCATGGCTACGGCTAAAGCGTAACATTATTTATGTATTCCCCGGTGAACCTCTGTTAGCTGGGACAGTACCCCTACAGCTAATCTGAGACAGTAGCTACGTAACAAAATTTAATTCATAAAATAATATTAATTATATTAATTGAAATTTAAAATAACTAAATTTGGAATTAAATAATTGAAAAGGATTGATGAATATAAAGTGGAACTGTATTTATTTCTATTCAAAAATACCTCAACAGAACCCCAAGCAAACTCTGACCGAATTCGGCCCGAGTTCGACCCGAGTTCTGTTGGTGTTGAGTATTTTAAGTCAGAACCTAGTGGCCCCTTTCCTATTCATCTTCTCTAAACCCTCAAGAACACAGCAGCAGCCACGACCCGAGCTCCAAAACCCTAGTTTCCTCCAACCTATTGCTCTCTATTCCTTTGAAGATTTCAATCCAAACTTTGGATTCGTGCGGAGTTTCTCGTTCTCTTCAATATACTCGAATCTCAGAAGGTATAACCTCCTCCTTCTTCTTCTTTCAATTTTATAAATTTATATTTTGTTCATAGAAATAATGTCTAAAAACTTCAACCCCTTTAAGAGGAAGAAGACGACGGCTAGTGAATAGGCCTCATCTTCGGATCCAATCCATGAATCCCTCTTTTCACTTGTCCAAACGGACGACGGGGCATTTAATAGGTTTTTCTTCTAAACCCATGATCAATCGCTTTTATGGTATACAGATTTCTCGATTCACAACATATGCCCCGGCGCTCTGATTAAATGGACCGTCTTTTCTGACCACCGTACTTACTTTGAAGCATTAGGATTGCATAATCTTGTTGCTCTTTCATATCCAATTGCATCTAATGCTATCCGTTTATTATATTGTAATTTCACTCTTGACACTTTCACTATTAAAAGTCGTCTCGCCGAAATTGATATTCAGTTCAATGATGTCGACTTAGAAAAAATCCTTTATATTCCAAATAAAGGTGTACCGCTAGAAGATATCACGAAATTTGAATTTCCCATAGGCACGACCTTAAACAGCCTCAAGAATGAACTTTGACCTCCAAATCGAGTTCGTTCTGGTAAGTTCAAAGCTGCTAATTTGAACTTATTTTTTTATGAATTGCATCGTATCGTCTACTCCACTCTTTTGCCTAAATCTGCTTCAAAGGACGATGTGACTACCCTTGAGATGTTTGCCCTTTATTATATTCATAAGGGTATTCCTTTTTCTGTCCCCAAGACTATCATTCAAATGATGGGTCGTTGTCGCGAAATGAACAAAAACTTTGCCTACGTGATGATCCTCCCAATCATCTTTCAGAATTTTGAGATTGATCTATCCATTTGTGCTCGTGACTCTGAGGCCACGTATCTTCAGCTTTCTCGCCATAGTACAGTTATTCCTCATGTTCCTCCTACTGCTCCTGCTCTACCTCCATAGGAGTACCCTATGTCTTATGAGGGTATTCACCAGCATCTTTCGATTTGCGAGCATTTATTATTGACACATCGAGGGAACGTAAGTTTCGAGATGTCAGTCAGTTTCAGGCTCATGCAAACTCCTTTGCGGATCTACGATTCGCTCAGACTGGTCATTCTGTAAGTTCTCTTCCCCGAGATCCAGCTGTATCGGGCTACCGCTATGAGGATGAGGCAGTTCGTCACTTCTTTGAGCCCAGTAACGCTTATGACTGGTACAGAGGTTCTGGTGCTACTCCACACCCTTCTGGAGCTGGCAATTCTGGAGCTGGCCCATCTAGACATGGTGGCGCTGTTGGCACTTATGATGATGATTCTGAGGATTTTTGATCTAGACATAATGTATTTTTTCTAGATATTATCTAGTTAGACTTTATTTTTTCTATGTATACTTGGAAATGCTCTGACATTCCAAGATAGTACTCTCTTTATTTTTAGCACTGAGACTTTTATTGCTGAGTTGATGTATTTGGAACATCTAGTTATTTTTATTCTCTAATTTAGTATGCATTTCAGTGTGTATCGTACTATTCTCTCTTAACCTGTGTATGCATTTTTTTGCGTAGCACTATTTTTTTCAGTTTATGATTCTTACATTAAAACTGCCTGTGAAATACATGTTATTTCGTCTATTTTTTTGTATTTCTTCAACGTTTGTTTCTTATTCATGAATTACGGGGGAGCTTCTCTGTTTGCAATTATTTTGCTAAGTGACAACGGGGGAGAAATGGGATCTAATATCTTTTGCAGGATACATGAATTTTTTTTGAGGATACAATACAATACAAGCATTAAATTTTTTGATTATTTTCAAATCAAAAGATCGAAATGTTATATTGGTCAAGATTTGTCAATTATCAAAATAGGGGAGATTGTTGACCCATTGGTCATGGTTAATAATTGAATTAATCCTGTCTCGATATAAGGGCTACTTAGGTGATTGCTAAGAACTGCCACCGTTTTGCTCAAGACTGAAGTCGTTTTGCCACTTGAGTTTGTATTTCATATTCAATATAATATTTATTGAATTTAGGAATACAATTTATACCGAGTCGTACTGGCAAATAGGCTAATCCAAAATATTTTCAAAATATCCTTTATTTTGAAAATAGCCCATTTTACAAATAGCCTCCAACTGCTTAAACTTTTCAAAAAGCCAAAACCCAAAATCTAATTTGCAAAAATTCCCAAAAATTATACTTTGGATCCCAGGGGAATTCGGCCCAAGTTTGGTCCGAATTCTGCCCGAATTTGTTTTGTGCCGTTTGAATTTTGAACTGGGTCATCCCGCAGTTACGGATGCAACAACTATTTGCCGAGATTCTCTCAAAGAATTCTGTCAGAATTCTGCCCGAATTCTCTCTTTGGAAAACCTATAAGTAGAGAAGAATTTTCCTCATTTCAACACACCTCTCTCTTCTCTTCTCTCTAAGCCTACTACGGTATTACAAAGTGGTCTAAGCTTTCTTTTCCAAATCCCAAGCCAGTTACAATTCTCTAGTCAATTTGCCAGTTCGGTACGGTCTAGAAGTTTCATAGTGATTGTAATCAGAGGCTTGATTGAAGAAAGATACTTCATAATTGAAGTTGGTCGAGTACTTCGGATCAAAGCTCGTGTTGTAGAAGTTGCAAGGACTTCGGATGAAAACTTGCGGTATTTTTCCATAGTGGATTCAACAGGAAGTTAGAGTTCTTCTGACTGGAATAGTCCTCATAAGAGGAAACTAGTATATATCGTCGTGTTTGCGTTTGCTTTCTGATATGTGATCTTGTTGCTAACATTTTATTAAGCTAAATTTTTGCTGCCTACTCCATTCACCCCCCGCCCCCTCTAGAATCTTATGCTTTACAATTCGTTCCTACACATCTATGAGTACCATAAAATATCTAAAAGGACCAATAGTAGGGTGAATATGACCACAAATATCTCCTTGTATTCTTTGCAAGAAAGTAGAAGACTCATTCTTAACTTTTAGAAAAGATGGTCTAGTTATAAACTTCTCTTGTGACAAGGAAGACATAGGTAATTCTTCGGTAAGCCAAGATCGTAATTTTCTAATAAATATCCACAAGAATTGTCAATGATCCGATTGAACATAGTTTGTCCCGACCGGATGACCAAAATGGTTATGCCAAATGCTATATACGATATGATCATTGGCTTTATATTTTTCCATATTCATATAAGATTCAATTATACCAATGGTAGTGTAATACAAACCTACCTAAAGATAAGAGAATTCTTCTAATATGAACTTTTTGCTCCCAACATTGGATGTGATACATAATGGCTCTTGTTGACTTTTTTAGTTTTAATATGGCACCTATTTTGCATATATCCTTGAAACTTAGCAAATTTCTTTTGGAACTGCTTGAATATAATGCATTCTACAAATATATTTGAGTACCATTAGGTAACATGATGTGTGCTCTTCCAAAGCCCTCAATTATATAGGTTGGCCAACTACTATTGATACTTTATGCATGTCAAATACTAAATTTGAAAAAAAAAACTTTTGATTTTTCAAAATCATATGTGTTGTAGCACTATCTACCAAATACATATCCAAGTTATTTTTCTTGGATTCTTTAAATCTGTCAACCTCTTGTTGAGTAGCTCGACATTGCTTAAACCAATGTCCATCTTTGTCATATTTATGAAAAGCATTACTACTCCTATTTGGTTTACATGAAGCAAAATAAAATTTTTTATGAACATATATTCAAGCTAGCAAAAATTATTAAGATTTCAAATGATAATATCATATTATAGAAATGTGACTCCAATTATAATAAAGATTTATAATAAAATAAACTCTCATGACCTATACATTCCATGATGGAAACCAAAAATAAAACATGACTTCAAATGTAAATAGTTTATAAGTACTTGAAATAAAACATAAATTGACCGAGTGCTCATTCAATAGAAAGTAAAATTTTCAGTATTTCCTCAGAATGTTCATTGGTACTTGATTCCCTTTGTTAGAGGGTGTTGTTTATCATGTCCCAATTTTGCAGAACCGATCGTCCTTGCTAGGGCGTGATGTCGCATGAGCCTAGTTTGTACCCACATAAGGTAATTCCATAACGATCGATTATAGGCTACGCGACGGGGTTATTGCACAGAAGTCCCAAGCAGAAAAGTTGAAAAATGAAAGAAACCCAAGTATTCAAACAAATTCAGAACTTTATTGATAAGAACAAAAATATTACAAGGGGTTGGCTATAGGCCAAGATTACATTCACTGAAGCTCACTTTTCCTTTGAATACAGTTCGCTCCGCTCTCTCATCTCTCTCAATACAATAAAACATGTCATTAGACTTACAATTTGTGGATGCTTCGGAAGGCGATATCCACACAATATGTCTCGTATAGGTGAAGTCTTCAACGTGGTCGTGTGCCTCGAAATGCTTAGAAACTCTATGCCTCAGCGTGTCCAAGCGAGCTCCTCCCCGAGCTTGGTGATATCTGAACCTGCACATGGAGACTGGTAGGATATCAGTACACAACCATACTGGTGAGTGAGCTCCTCGGCTGCCCATACAAAAACCAACATGTTATTTTAGTGAGTGCAAACTATTCTTTTATGGTCTTTCTAATCTTGCCTTAGGATCATTTTCAAGATATAAACTATTGACCTATTCGTGTTGCAACGATATGGTCGTGCCATAAAATCCATATGTGTAACAACATCGAGGGCGTGCCTCGCTACTCAGTGATTGTTCCATAAGCCCATTAGTGTTTCAACGTCGAGGCCGTGCCTCGAAACTTAGTGTGAAATAACCATTCTTACCTTACGGCCTTTCATGCTTCAAACTCGACAACTCAATCCCAAACTTATGAAACATGTGTTAATGACTCAAACATGATGCCACCTCTTATGCCGAAGCACGTATCTTTGCTATAGCCAAATCTTAGGCTCAATAATTGTATTGTATAATATCCACCCTTCCTTGATTCATTTGTTTTATGCATATAATGCTTTTGACTCAACCGACACCATGCATGCGGTTTGCCGTTCAGCACACCGACTCATCTATATAAATATTACTAGCAACAAAGTTAGAAGAGACAATGGGTCGATCAATGCAAGTAGCTAGCCCACTGAAAGTGCATCAAATTTCTGGTTGCCTACCCAGCATTAACTATACCGTGTTTCATCTAAGGCCGGATCGATCCTGTGGCCCCAGGTTATCGTCCGAAAAAATATCATCCTTGTGCATAAGTTGTCCATGACCACGTACCTACGAGAACATCTATACTCACATAAATGCATGACCTAATTTGTGTTACAACTCAAACCCTTTGCATATCGTGCTCATAAACCGTACTTTCCATACTTCGATGGAGACTACTAAACGAGGTACCACCTCGGCGACAAATGATCGCGTGAAATTTTCATTCTTTGAAACCCATGAAATGACTACCGAATAGCCTTCCTACTTAACTTGAACAAGTTCCATAAGTGCCATAGATCCTAACATTCTTATCCTTGAACCAACTGTATTTCGTGTCTTAAACCAATTTTGTTCTGTACGACACTACCGTCCAAGTCGTACACTATATGACAAGCCTTACCGTGGAAACGTATGGCTATACCAAGCTGCAGAACCGTAGGACAGTGCATTCTATGACAACGAGTCGATAGCCCATGGCGTTACTTTGCTTAACTCAATACGTACGAAAGACCCGTGGCGTTACTTTGCTTAACTCCATACGTGCGGTCAAAAGACCGAGTGCCACTTTAAAAACCATCATGGATTGATATCTAGGAAACAAGCTAACACTTTCAAGTTCTATACACATTTGACGCAATGAGATTATTCCCTTAACTATGTGAATTTATCTCTTTTATTATCAAGCCTATTCAGTACAGTAAAAACATCCATTTATTAGTGTGGAGGCCAAGCTGAGGCAAGTTGCAAGGAGTTGCCTCGATCGGACGGGACTTCAAGCAAGCTGTTGCATGCCTAAGTCCAAACGTTATTGCATTTCGATTCCTCCAGTTGAACTGGACGGGACGGGGCATTACACAATACATCACTCATAACAAGATTCATCCTTAAAACTTGCTGAGTACATACTGGTCAACCTATCACTTGTAATCCACTCTTATCTCTCCTGGCGTACTTTTAAAATTTCTTGATCACACTTTCTACACGTTTCATCATCAGAATCGTGCTCATGCCTTAGCTATCCATAATATGATTCGTACTGCTACATCTTAAAACATGAGGTAACTTATAACTTGTCGCACACACAAGAAACTTAACTCTACGATAAACCACCCGAGCAATATACACAATCATTCTGAAATATGTAACCAAGTCTTTTACTCCTCATCTCCTATTCGAAATCCAGTGTTACCCCTTAACCAAATCTCAATAATCCTCAAGTCTTCAATTCCAAATCCCAACCAACCATATCCAAACCTGACTACATCAATGCCCCACTCAAAATCACACGTATCGATGTTAATTTTTTGCTAACCAATTTTACTATCCTCCAAAATTGTCCATATCGTCTACGTTTCGTCTTCTAAAATTTTCCAAACCCTTTGAACAATACATTAAAATCTGTATCTTTTATCTTGCACAACTCGAGTACACTCTTTTGACTACAATCGTAATCACGATAATATCGTTTCAATCCGATCAAGTAAACATTTGATTTCATTTAATCCTCGAGACACACTTAATTTCATTGACATTCGAATTTATTCTTGATCACAAACTATCTTCTATACTCAAAATTTGACCCAACAAATTCGACTTGCGTAATCAACATATAATAACTCAGTCGATTAATCCTTTCATCAATTTTTGAATTCAACACACCACTTGTGTTGGATCATGCACATATTCAAGGCGTCTCCAAATATGTGCATTTCAGCCAAGCCTCGTGATAGAGAATTCACACAAAACAAACAAGTGCAATTTTCTATCCCTAAGAACTAACTTGACTTCTTCGATTTACGAACCATCTATCCATTCGAAACCAATATCCGATCCTATCAATCTTCAACTCTTCAAAACCACTTCTAGCCAACATTCAAGCCTCATTTCTATAAACTAGCTATCCCAACTCTATAATCTACATGGGCGACTATCGCTAAGGTCGATCGCAACAAGTCTATCTCTCCGCACAGGGAGGTCTGCCTAACCGTTAGGCTATCTTCACTAGGCTAAAGTCAAAGTCAGTGTTGGGGTCACCATTCCCAAACAACGATATCAAAATATTTGCCCCCCAATTCTAAGGTCAAAACATAGTCGATAGTACATGGTCTTCCTATCCAAGCTCGCAATACTCTTATTTCTAAAATTTGAGCATAGATTTCTCCTAATCGTAATTGATGCGTTCGGTTCAATGGGTCTAAGTCATTCAGCAAAGCCATTCCTAGGTTAAATTATTCAATGATTATTCACGATCACACTATGGTTCCATGATATAATCGCACAACTCTCAAAGTCACAAATCCATAATTCATTCGTTAGAGCTATCTATCCAAACTTGTATTCCTCGACTACAAAAATCCCAAATCATATTCATTGATCCCAACTTTTCAAGTTGTATAACATCAATCATAACTTATCTCACATCTCAATCCTACTAGTCCTCAAGTCGTACATTCATTTTATTGCAGAATCATAAGATCGTCTATCAAAATTTTTGTGTCATAACAATCCTTATCACAATGATCATCAAATCTATTAATATTTTCAGTTTGCATAGTCTGAGTAGTATCCATTTATACAAAATTCAAGTTTATCTTATCAAGTCATCCAAACATTCATTTCTATCAAAATCCTAAGGTATAGATTCCATCTGATCAATAACATTTTACACGATCATCATCCCTCAAATCAGAGTACCCCCGAGATATCGCACATTGATCTTTGATACGCCTCAATACCATCGATGATATAATATCCTAACGATCTTCCTTTGCAATGAACTCCGAGTCGTGCAACTAATATTTTCATCCAAACTTGATATATGACCAGCACTTACAATTTCAAGATCAATTTCGTTATAGCTATCTAGTTACATGATCAAATCGTTCAAACTCAAAATTACATATATTCATCTGTCGATCTAGGTCATCGAGCAATATATTTGCTTAAATCGCATCGTTCTATACTAACTTAAATCATCGAGAAATTTTTTCTTAGATCTTAAGAGTTATTCTCGTATCTTTAAATCAAACATTTCCATGCACGCAATCTTTCTATCATGCTATCTTTTCTTAGTCAAATTCAAAATTCTATTTCGTTCAGTTATGTATCAACATTTTCGTATTCCTCAACTAAGTCATCCATTTCATTATGTCTTAACTTTTTTCGATTTGATCTATCTACTCTTATCACTTTGCATCTCATACTCTATCCCAATCTGATGTATATCATTTTCTCGTTTGTCCGAATCAAAGTCATACTAACTATCAAGTCACGACTAACTTTGAAATATTCTTTCTAAGGCTTTATACTACCGCAACGCTTGCTGAGACTCATTGGTACCCCGATCCTCAATCGATCAACATCTCCAAGGCTATCCCATACACCACTCAGGTATAAAGTCACTCGATAAATCCTCGAAACAAAATTTTGAATCACTATCCATTATCTCAAATCTCTGTTTGAAATATTCCTCAAAATTCGAGCACGTTCCATCTTGTCACATTGAAGATATCATCTTTTCGATAGTACCTCAATCCATAGTTATCCCACATACTCAAATCGAGTCTAACCCATTCTAAACCAAAAACGTTTTTGATCTCGTACATATCTTGCTAACATCGAAGCAAGTCTTAGTGTATGTTGACTAACACAATTCAGTCAACCGTGCCTTACGTGAAACCATCTTTGCTCAACTAAAATTTCCCTTCTAAGATTTTACAAAATATATAGACTTATTGTATGCCTCGTCTCGCGAAACATTAAGAGAGATCGCCAACAACATCGTATACTGAAGCAACAACATCAGAGTTAAAGAATTTAATCGAAACTCCAAGGACGTAAAGCTGTGCTCTAATACCACTATGTCATGCCTCGGTTCCACAGAACCGATCATCCTCTCTAGGCGTGATATCGCACGAGCCTAGGTTGCGCCCATGCAAGACAATTCTATAACGGTCGATTACAGGCTACGCGACGGGGCCATCGCACAAAAGTCCTAAGAAGAAAAGTTCAATAATCAAAGAAACACAAGTATTCAAACAATTGCAGAACTTTATTGATAAGAACAGAAATATTACAAGGGGCTGGCTCTAGGATAAGATCATATTCACTGAAGCTCACTTTCTCTCTGAATACAGTTCGCTCTGCTCTCTCTTATCTCTCAATACAATAAAATATGCCATTAGGCTTATAACTTACGGATGCTTCAGAAGGCGATGTCTATACATTATGTCCCATATAGGTAAAGTCTTTAACGCGGCCGTATATCTCGATACGCTAAGGAACTCCATGCTTCATCGTGTCTAAGCGAGCTCCGTTTCGAGTGCGCTAATACTTGAACCTGCACATGAAGAATGGTGGGGTATCAGTAAACAACCGTACTGGTGAGTGAGCTCCTCGTCCACCCATACAAAAGCTAATATGTTATTTTAGTAAGTGCAAACTATTATTTTTTGATCTTTCTAATCTTGCCTTAGGATCAGTTTTAAGACATAGACTCTTGGCCTATTTGTAAGCACCCTGTTTTTTAGGAATTTTATTTGTCACGACCCACACCCGATATAGGGGCACAAGTGCGAGATGACGTCCAGCCTACGCCACAACATCGACGGTAGAATGCTGTTTAGGTCTACTAATACAAACTAATAGTGTATATCATAACCTGTCAAGATATCTCAACTCTAATTGGAGGACAAAATAATGATATATTCATACTTGATCACATTAACTAAAGGAAGATAAGTGGCACGATAAAGATATAAAACATGATATAAAAATCTAGAGATAAGCCCTCCTTGATTAGGGTCCCTGGTCTACTCCTACTATGTCCTGTGAGCCCTATTAAGTAGGGAAACCGTCATCTGAATCATTTGAAAAATATATTAAGTCAGGATTAGAGCGAAGTACATCTCTAATAACAGTTCCAAAAATGATACAGACTATGTAACAGTAAATAGAGATAATATACAAGATAAGGTAAATATGTACATGAATATAACATATATAGAAATACTATAATTAAATAGGATAACAAAAATCATCATGTACAATAATTATGAAGTAACTATCTATGTGAGTGAGTACTAGTTTCAATATATGATCGGCATAGGAACTTGCATGGGAATTTATGGCCTGGTTAATCATACATGCGGTGTATGATTAACACTGACAGGAAACAATATCATGCACGGGAAGGATATAATTGCATATCTACACTACTACTCCCCCCTCCGACTGGTATATTAGATCCAACCACGGCATGTTACGACATATGATACACTGAGAAGGAAGCTAATCCTTTCAGGAATCAGTGTCTATACAATGCACAAGAACAACGGGGCTTGCACAGGGTATACCAAGACATATGAGAATAACATCTCACGACGGGTTCCAAAAATATCAATCAGTGTAACCAATGTGTCAAAAAACAAGGATATCTACTCTAAATACAAGAAACATAGAAATATCATAAACAGAAAATTATCAGAGAATGTACATGCCTGAGATCCTGTGTGAAGTGTCAACAATATCCGATACGGTGCCCCGAAGACCTAATTATGGAATATTATATCAATACATGGTTTGAAATGCTAAATACGTTAAACTAGTCAATTTCTAGGTCATTAGGCCAATTCTAGGCCAAAATAGTCTAATTAGGTCAACTCTAGGTCCAACTAGTCAAACTTGGATAGACTAGATATTTTAGGTTGTATGAGCCTATATCTAGGTTATTAGGTCCATACCTTGCTTATCTAGGTTAGACTAGCTAATATAAGATACTAAAGTAGCCTATTTACCAAGTATTAATATATAGAACTTAGATATTTAAACTAGTTATCTACTATCAACATTTACCTTAGTTAAATCTATAACTTTATATCTACATCCATAACTTGTCCTAACAATTTTTCCCAAATCCAATATACCCTATTTCCTATTCAAAAAATTTCCTGTACTGTGAGCCCCATGAATTTTAGGGATTTTTTTAAAATTTTTTAAATGAATTATTTTCGATAATTTATTTTTATTTAATTATTTTTGCTCATTAAATGCTCTTTTCCATGACTTTGATTTTTGGAGCGTCAGAGATGTCAATATCTGGAAACTTCGATCATGAGCTTGTAGTAGACAAGATAATCTTCATTTTAATATATCATGTCCCACTCAAACTTGTTCCCTTGTGCTCTGTTTGCATTGCGCAACTTTCGGGTTAATTTAGACCATTTGATCCTCTGCAGTAAAATGTGATTTAATTTCCAATTTAATTTCGGGACTCGACATCGGTCCAATCTAATCGACCCAATATAGGTTCTGATCTATTTTGAGTCTACTATGAACATGCCACTTACGTGACACCTAATTGATCTCCTGCATGCTCTTATTTCATTCATGATTATAAATGACTTAAATTTGTAATTATGACTAAACCTAGCCCAAACTTGACCCAATTCTATGTAGGCCCCTCTCATGACTACCCAAACACCCTATATAAATTTCTCTCTCTACTTGTGTAGATATTTTATTATCTCTCCCCCTCTTTAATAAATATCTATTTCTAATTATATATATATATATTATATATATATATATATATATATATATATATATATATATATATATATATATATATATATATACTCAAAAAAAAATATATACTCACACACAAAAAATATATATATATATATATATATATATATATATATATATATATATATATATATATATATACTCACACACACAATCTCCATCACCATCAGCACACCCACCCTCTCCCATCACAGCCGACAACCCCTCTCTCATCTCCTTCTTTTTTTATACCATCATCTCCTTCTTCATCACTCATCTTCATCATCAACATCACCGTTATCATCTTCTCCTCCTTAGCACAGCCGTGCACCACCCCCTCTATCACCATCATCATCAATATCTTCACCACCATCACCATCTTTTCCTTTTCCTCCTCTTTTCCCCATCGACACTATCGCCGTGCCCTCGCTTGGTCCTTGTGTTGCCACACGGCCAACACAGCAGCAGCAGCTGTAGTGGCAGCGAGCAGCAGCAGCTGCAACAGCCTGCGCAGCAGCAGCAGCGCGAGCAGCAGCTCCAACGGTAGTAGCAGCCACGGTGGCACACCATCGTACGGCCATCGGCCACACCCCCTTGGCCTGGCAACCTCTAACAAGGCTCCCCCTTGCGGCCACTTTCATCCCCGACGTGAGAAACGGGCGATTCGTGTGTTTCCCACGAAATCCTGCCGTAACGTGTACGGAACCGAAGTCAGAATTTATTCTCGGGACAGCGACTTCGTGCACATTCTTCGAGAAATACGACCGTTGGATCGTTGATCCATTTCTTCCGTCTCAAAATTGGTACATATCCCTTAACCCCTGTCAAGTTTCAACCGTTAATTCTGTCGTTTGCTATGTCAAAATCGGCCAATAAGTTTACTATTTAAATTGTGTATATTTTGGACAGTTTTGTGGAGCCAACTTCGACGACTCGTATTTTTGCCGTCGTAGCTCCTTTTGGTGTGCCGCTAGTTCCTGTGCATAGCTGGTATAACCCTATTCCTGTCTCTTAAGTTTTATTTTATTGTGAGCTTGTTTGATTGTTTGAATTTGACGCCAAAGTTGGTCATCCAAATTCATAATTTTTAACTTGTAAAATCCTAAATTTGAACCTGGGACTCTGGATTTAATTTTTGACACCGCTAGTGGACTCGTGGCATCGTTCTGGCACGAATTCATATAAAATTTGCTTAATTTGGAGGATGTGTACCCCGGTACGTATTTCGGTACAAGGCGGGCCCCACAATCTGAGTCAACGGGCCATTTTGAGATCGGCTCATCGGAATCCAATTTCGGATATACCATTGAGTTCGTATCGTCATTCTGGACTCGTTGACATATACTTTGCTAGATTTAGTGGACTTGGTTTCGGCATGTATTTTCGTATAAACCGTAATTTCAAAGTCCTAGTCAACGAACCATTGAGATCGGCTCATCGAAATCCAATTCTAGATATACCGTTGAGTTCGTATCGTCATTCTGGACTCGTTAACATATAATTTGTTATATTTTGTGGACATTGGTTCCGGCACGCATTTGCATGCAAACCAGAATTTCAAAGTCCTGGACAACGGACCATTTTGAGATCGGCTCATCGGAATTCAATTCTGGACATACCGTTGAGTTCGTATAATCATTTTGGACTCGTTGACATATACTTTGTTAGATTTAGTGTACATTGGCTCCGGTACGCATTTACGTGCAAATCGGATTCCAATATCCGGGTCAATAGACCAATTTGAGATCGGACCATCGGAATCCAATTCCGAATATACTGTTGAGTTTGTATCGTTATTTTGGATTCTTGGACATATATTTTGCTAGTTTTTGAGGACTTTTATCCTGGCATATTTTTTGGTGCAAAGTGGGTCCGATACGGACACCATTTTGATCCGAAGTTACCTTTTTGCCCCTGTGTCCAAATTGGACTTATGGGTAGGCTATTCTATCTATTTTGACAATTCTGGACACGTTAGTAATATTTGTTTCATCATCCGACAACATCTGTAGACTTTTTCCCTTATCTATCACCATTTGTTATAATCCTTCTTTTTTATTTCGTATTTTGAGATCCGTGCATCGAAATTGAGATCCGTCGATTCCAGTGATTTTATATCACTGGAATTGATAAGTTGACCATGTGGATGATTATAGAGACTGGCTTTGACCTAGTTTAACCTAGAATGGTTTAGGAGTTTACTAGAGTTGACCAATTGACCAAAGTCAACTGTAAGTCAACCTTTGACGCAGTTTGACTTAGTTTGACCTAGAATAGGCCTAGAAGCATAGAATTAATGTATTTATATATTGTTTACTCTAGAACACTAAGTATCTCTGTAAATTCATATTAGGTCTCTGTGACGTCAGTTCAGGCATAGACCCTCACTTATTGCTCAGGACAGCAGACGAGTATATTCTTTGATAGTTTTTATTGTCTTGATATCTACTATATCCAATTCAGTTGTAGTGTTTTACTTTATTCTTGACACGATGGTACACGGACTAGTATATATTGGTTGCCTGTCATGAGATGTCAATCCTGGGTTACCTTGGTATACTGGTACATTGTTCGATCTTGTTTCCTGTACTTGTATTGACACCGATTCCTGAGGGCGATTAGCTACCCTCTTGGAGAATCCCGTGTCATGATGCCTTGTGTCTGGATCCATTATATTATTCAGGGATGGGGAGTTATTAGAGATTATGTGATCAATACACCTCATATATTCCTGTTACTACTTGCATCATAGCTTTACCCTTACCTCACGTAGGATAAAGCCTGAACTGTGTTACTACTTGCCTCATAGCTTTCCATTGTTGTCGGCCTGATCTTGTTTTTCTTGTATTTCCTGACTCATAATCGATCAAATGGAAGAGCCTGATCTTGACCCAAGCCGATCATATAATGCCCTAATATCTCAAGGCGCTATTTATATTTATATTATACATCAGATATTACTGTACTGTTCTACATTCCAGTATTTTGTACCTTGACATGATATCCAATTTTACATGTCCTATTTATATTCCAGTCTTGATATTTTATCTTGTATTTCATTATAATTGTCTCTTATAGAATTTGTCAATTCACATGAAACTATTATTAGTTTATATACTCGTTCCCATCCTGACTGGATATGTTGACAATATTTTTAGGAGTTGTTATGCCCTCATTATTGGATTACAGGATGATGCTAGCTGAGGCGAATCTTGATATTCTTTCACCGTGAGTTATCTCACAGGAGTTCTAGGTCTGGTAGTTATTTTAGTTTTGTTATTGTTTTTATCTCCATTTCATTTCTTATCTCATATGATCCTTTGTAGATTCTAGTTGTTCTAGTGATATTATTATCTTCTTATATTATTTTCTTTAGCATTTGTGATGTGATATGAGTACCTTTATAGTTATGGATCTTTTAGATGTTGTAGTTAGTATTGGGTACTTGACAGCGCTCTACCGCTGATACTGCGGCTTAGGCTAGGCATAGCCTACATATTCGTGCCCGTAAATCTGGGTACGGGTCTTGCCATATTTTTAGTGGTGGCCCATGCTGGTCAGTCTTTGCTATTAATACGAAGTCGTGGTAGTGCTTGAGCTTATCTGTACTACTACGAGCCTGTCCTAGGATTAAGATTGAGACATGGAATATTTTAGGATTTTGGTACTCAGTCATATATTAGAAATCTTGATAGATTCCAGGTATGACCCCTGGGAGTCTTATGTCGAAAGTTTTTCAAGTCCATTTCCCACTCGCTTCTATTCATCTTGATTTTGAAATATTTGTCCGTTATCGAACCTTATTCTTGCACTAGGATGAGTTTATGGACCCCCCAAGAGGGAACTGGAATGTAGAAGTTGAACTTATATATCATCTAGGTTGAGAAGGTTAAGATTTGTTTTAGATTATATTCCAGGAATCTTGCCCTAGATAGTACCTTGGTGACATCCCCTGAGAACCTCCCTCTAAACCCAACCTCCGAAATCTGTTTTTGCTTGTTTCCATTTACTTATCCTTGATTCGTTGATAAAAATTTTGAATCTTGATGTTCATTGTTGACTTTGATTTTGTTTCTAGATAAGTTTTTATGAATTGAGTTAAGATATATTTTGATAACATATTTGATAAGTACGATGAGAAGGGTAAATGTCTACTTTATTTATGGGGTTTAGGATTTATTGTAGTCATACAAGCTAGCATGACGATGACATGGAGCCTGATTTTGGATAACTATCCTAGTTATAGAATTTAGATTTTTTTGCAGCCATACCGATTGGCGTGGTAAGGAATCTAGATAACCTGATTATAGGGTGTATACCTTAGTTATGGAATCTATCGTTTATTGCAGCTATGCTTACTGGCGTGGCAAAAAATCTGGCAACATAATTTCGGATAGACATGTATGGTTATCAGATCATATCTTAAATTAATTCACTTCTTTAACCAAATGAGCAAGAACAATTCCTACCGTTATTTTTTGTCTTATCATTTTCTTTTATCGTATGATGATTTCCTCATCTTACCATTATTTTCTTGTTTTAATTATCAACTATCTCGTATCTATATCTATCATTTATACTTTGAAAATTTTGAAATTCTCATATCTCTTTACATGGAAAAAGTCGAAAAAGTATCGTAATCATCTATCTCGTAGAAGACGAATTTATTATCAAGTGGTATCTTGGTAGGAATATGAGATGTTGGACATTTAGATAAAAATTTGGGATGAAATATGAGATTTGAAATGAAATCAAGAGGTCGGTATTATCAATTTGGAAAACTATTACACTTGGAGAATTATTTTGTGTATGGATTATTTTAGGAGGAACGAAGAATGATTTCGAGAATTGGAATGTGCATGAAACAGTAATATTTTATAGTTGTATTTTTATAGCTGATGAGGATATTTGCGGACGACTGGATTTTGAGAACCTACATATTTTTGAGCTACTGCTTCTTGAGACGTTTCATTTTAAACTAAGTCAAAGTACTAAATTTAGGGATTCAAGATACATGGAAAGGATATTATCATGCAATGATGATGCTAAATTAAATAAGTATTAGTAGAGAATGATTGAGAAGTGGTAAAAAAATTTTTTTTAGTTATAAGAAAATCTAGAGATTTTGTAAGATTACCAAATTTAAGAAGGGTGATATCTGAAGGTACAACTGAAAGATATGTGGAGGTTGATTTATATAATGAGGAATGAATTTTAAGTTGTAGTGGCATTAATATTAGGAGAAATATAGATTTGGACAATGTCCAAGAATTTTATAAATTTTGATACAAGGATTAAATTAAAATTTAGGACAAGGAAGAGGAATTTTGACTTTCAAGATGACTAAGTCGAAAGGATTACAAATTCGTTGGAAAAGAAGGAAAAGATTAATCAAGAAGTTATAACAAGAATATGCTTCATGAGTGGTCATCTTTATGACTAAATTTTTTGGATCTTGGTAGTAGTCGAAACAGAGCAAGATGATTACCCCGACTTCCTTCTACAAATCCTACATTTTGGTTTTCTATCATAATGGAAGAAATTCAATTCCTTATCCTTAAATTATTTCTTAAATTTAATATCATGAAGATTTTGATCCCCTCTATTTATGACCAATCAATTTTGGTCATCTTGTATATCGTGCCAAAGTCTTGATTGCTGGCTAGACTTGAATGACTTTAAATTCAATTCTGACTTGGATTTCCAACCTTGGATGCTCGTGCTCAGACTTTGATGACCTTGTTCTTCATCTTGCCTAAATCCTATTTTAATCAAGAATTTATCAACTTAGATCGTGACGAGACTTAAATTTTTTAATCGTGATTGGATTTCAACGCTATGACCACTCGTGCTTTAACTTTCGATTTAATTCTTACTAATAACTAAGTTATGTTCTAATTACGTTTAAGCTTCATCATATCCTTGATCATACCGAAATTTTATGTTTGGTCATGCCTATGCTGCTATCATACTTTTTATTATATCTAATACTGTCGACCAAGGTTAGACTGACCGTATCTATGATCGTATTGAAATTCAATTTTGATCATGTTTGGATTTTAAATACTCGTGCCTAAACTCTTTTCGACCTTGATTTGATTTTCTGATTATATCTGAATTTCTTTGTGATTAGTCGTGCCCAGATGACCTGTTATGACCATAACGACATTGAATCCTTTGATCATGATTTTAACGATCATAACTATATATATTACCTTGTCTCTAAATCGTGCCAAAAAAAATTTGACTTTCGATCACGACTAACTAGTGTGACTACGAAATTAGTCGTATTAAAATTAAAAATTGATCATGTCTGAATAAATTTCTACCGCACCTAAATGACTTGGGTTTCTTCCTAAATCGTGCTTATAAGACCTTGATTTCGAAATTATGATTTTATCTTCATTCACAACTAAACTTGGATCTTGATCGTGCTTATGCGACCTAGAGTCTGATTTTCCATCAAATCTAACTACCGATCGTTCTATACTCGAATTTTGTTCTCCATTCGCTTCTCTTAGCCTTGATTAAGATCATGACTATGACTTTGATTTTCATGATCATGATAATCTTAACCCTCAAATCGTGCTAAAAATCTTGATCTCTAATCACGACTGTGTCGAAATAGATTTTCTATCGTACCTAAATTTTGATTCTCTAGTCACTCGTGCTCAGGTTTCATTCTTCATCATGATTAGGTTTAAAATTTTCATCGCTCTATTCTAAATCGTGCCTAAGCGCTTAATCATTCAATAAAATTTTGAATGCGTCTGAGTCTTGCCTTCACTCATGACCAGATGGTTAATCTCGACACACACAACCAAATCTATACTAAATAGATCTAACAAACCTAGTGACAAATACTTGGTGCAAATTCTCGAAATTTCTCCAAAAATGGTATAAAATCTATTGTAACTTTCAAATAGAGAGTCATTAGAGTTTCAAAACACTTCTTATGGGTAGTCCTAGTCTATGGGTGAATTCCTAAGGGTTCAATAACACAAATAGAGTATATAAAGAGAGAAAAATGAGATGTATATCTATTGGGAGATGGATTTCCAATGAAAAGCCAAATAGACACGATCCGGACACGTAGCTCCAATCAATGGACCCTCTTCTTGTACTTCTAGTCCCGAAGCTCCTAGGCTCCTTCTAGTATAGAAAATGAAAGGAATGGATGAGAGATTGAGTAGAATTTGAGAAGGATTGAGGGAGGAATGGCTCTATTTTGGGAAGAATACTAAATTAGAAAGGAATGAACTTAATAAAATGAAGTGAATGGATGAGAGACCCCCTCCTTATGGCCGGCCATGTAACCTAGGTCAAGGCCAATCTTAATTATCCAAGTTTCCCTCTAAATTTTGTCATTTAACTAATTAAATGTATGAAAGGATTTAAACTTATTTCGGTAAATAGTCTAAATCTCTATTCTAATAAAATGGTCATGACTAATGAGCCTAATGGTCCTAGTCCAATGAGTTGGTTCATAAGTCATGTTATGCTAATATTGGGCTCTAGTCAAGTGTATAGGCTAGTCGGCTCACTAACACTAGTCTAACAATTAGGCTAGGCACTAACCATATTAACTAATACATTAACAAATAAATATCTCAGTATAATATAAAAATAAAATGAAAAAATTACCCTATTTATGAAAGTGATAGTGACATTATTTATTAATTTTATATGATTTTTATATATTAAACCATATTTTATTTTTAATTATGGCTATATAGGCACTTTGCTGTAGCTTTGATTTTTCGTAGTACAACATTGACCAATTTTTTGAAACAAGTTCCATATTTGTGTTCTAGACGAGTCCACCTTCATTTTGGTATATTATGTCCCATTCAAACATATTTTCTTGTACTATATATTTCTTGCACAACTTTAAGGTCAAACTAGTCATTTTATCTTTCGCCGTAATTTTGATGTATTTTTTAAATTTCGATTTGAGGCCCAAATTCGATCCAAACTTTTCGACCCAATATATAATTTTGACCTATTTTGAGCCTAGTACACACATTGCAATGGTATCCCACTCAATTGAGTTCCTATGTGGTATTTATTTTTAAATGGCACAAAAAAAACTATAAACATATTGGACTCAAATTGATCACAAAATTTCCACCAACCCAAAATTAGTCCAAGTAGGATTCGTAGAGCCTATTCTAGGATGCCTTAATATCTTAGAACTATTTTAGATTGATTTTTGTGGATTAATATGTAGGTACATTAATTAAATCTAATTTAAACCAACTTGTCACCCCCAGTTTTCACAAACAGGGGTATTTTTGTAATTTTCCACTTTAAAAATTATTTTGAAATTATTTATTTATTATTTGTATTATTTTGGGGTTATTTGAATCGGGTTCGAATTTCAATTCGTTTCGACTTGTTTTGACTTGTTTCGGAGACCCGGGGTATTTTGACCTTAGCGGGCCCACACACTAGCTAACCATGGCCCACATGTTAGATATTTTGGTTAGAGACTAGACCATTATTTTAGTTAATTATTAGTTAGAGATTAGTGGTTTCGGTTTGACTAAACTACCCCCGGTTTAACCATTTCCCATTTTTGGACCATTTAATTAATTGGAGGGCAAACTTGTAATTATTCATATAGGACAAAATAGGAGGAATACCATGTATGGCCGACCACATCATGTAGATAGGGTGGAGAGAGAAATCACTTTATCATTTCATTCTAATCCACATTTTCTTCTTCTTCTCCAAAGGCTCCATTTGCTTTTGAAAGCTCCATTGATTTTAGCTCTCAAACCAAGGTGATTCCTTCCCCAAAACCTATTCTTTTCTCATGTAGATCATGTAGGAACCCCCCATGATGATTCTTAGGGTGATTCCACCATTAGAAACCATTTTGTGTCCTTTAGACATTTTTAGGAGTGTCCACTTGTAGGCTTGTGTCCTATTAGGAAAAAGCCCCCTTTTTGATCCATGAATGATGTTAAAATATTGCTATTGTGTGTTTTTCCATTTAATCTCAGATTTTAATGTTGTAGAGATGATCCATGAGAGTATCTTAATGTATCATATTATTTCTATGTGTTTTGGTGTATATATAGTTATATATATATCATTCTATATATATATATATATATGTATATATATATATATATATATATAAATGGTGATTAATTTATGTGATGTTGTGATGGTTGTGGGACATATACGGGGATGTCCATTTTCGGCCAGATTTGATATGGTTGGAGTTGGTTAAGTTTTGGGAGTTAATGGTGTTGAACTATTAGTTTTATGCATCTATATATATATATATATTGATATATATATATATATATATGGTTGTATAGGGGGTATATTTATATGAAATATATGGTGTTGTGTGGTGTTTTTGAGGGGGGAAAACTTAATCCCAGGTTTGGTTCAGATTTTGTGGGAGTTTTGTTTGAGGGTTGGTTGAGAGTTCAATTCTATTTGGGTAGACAACTAGTATTAGATATGTTGATATATATATATATATATGTTGTTATATATATATTGGTATATATATGTGGTTTAATTGTGTGAGAATATATATAGATTATGGTGGGTGTTGTGTGATGTTGAGAGAGGGCTAGGGGCTGTCCAAAAACAGTCCATATTAGTTAGTTGTGTGTGTGTGTAGTTGTGAGGAGTATTTGTGAGTTGTGTGTGTGTGTGAGAACCTATTAGTGAGTGTCTATAGTTAGCCTATGTGCAAACTAATAGGAAACCTATTAGGAGACTTGTAGAGAGGTCTATGTGAGGGTGAGGTGTTGTGTGTGAGTGTTGTGTATGAGTGTGGGTGAGTGTAGTAGATAGAAGGGTAGATTCATGACGTAGAAATAGGAAAAAAAGGGTAAATGCTAGTTTTTGCCTAGAAGTGGGATATTGTGTTAGAAGTCTAAGATAGTGTTAGAACTTGATCCCCGTGGTTGGTAATGATCAAATATGGTACTCTAAGACTAGTTTTGACGTCGGTTGACCGTTTTGACCAAAAGTCAACAAAAGTCAACCGAAGGTCAAACTTAGCCTTAAAGCGACCCGATTTGACCGAAACCAACCCAGACTTGACCAGTTGACTGAAAGTCAACAGTTGGTCAACATTAGACTTGTTTGACCTAGACTTGACCTAGAGTTGACCATAGTTGACCAGGGTTGACCAGAGTTGACTTTTTGACCAAAGTCAACTGTAAGTCAACCGTTGATCCCGATTGACCTAGTTTGACTTGGAATGACTTCCAGTGACCTAGTATGACCTAGTATGAACCAGTAAGACCTAGTATGACTCAATTAGACCTAGATTGACCTAGTTTTGACTTAGACTTGCATTCATGGCTTGTATTAGTTTCCTTTTTCAGCATTTAGTCCTGTTTGACTTATAGTATCTTATCTTAGGTCTGTGATCGCTCTGAGCATCTGTTCACTCTATCAGCTCAGGACCACATGCGAGTACATTCACTGATAGTTTTCATTGTCTTGATATCTACTATATCCGATTCAGTCGTAGTATCTTACTTGATTCTCGACACGATAGTTCACGGACTAGTATTAACGAATTCTGGTCATGAGATGTCATTCCTGGATCTCTTGGGATATTGGTACTTGATTGGTCTTGATTCTTGTACTTGTATTGACGCCGATTCCAGAAGAGAATTAGCTCCCCTCTTGGGGAATCCCACGTCATGACGTGCCATGACCAGATCCATTTATACTATTCGAGGAAAATGGGGGAATTATTGGGGGTATGTGATCAAACCCTATTGTAACTATATTTGCTAGCGTCACCCTCACTCCACGTAGGGTGTCGCAGATACCATTCCCGGTTATCCAGGTTGGGCGGCATGATTCTCCGTTGAGTTTCCTGCGGATTGTCGAGCCAAGTGGATAACGCGGCCATACTACCTTTTAGCCGATCACATATCACTCTAATAATTCAAAACCACTTTTACTTTATTTTGTCATGTCTTATATTCCAGCTTCAGCTTTACTTACTGTACTTTCACCCTGCTATGATTCATTTCTCATATGCTCTACCTGTCTTTTATACTGTACTTGATTATGGGACTAGGTTCTGTTCGGAAGAAGGGTTACAACCCCGGTCCTTGTTTGGTTTAAGGGTTGTAACTCGGCTTTCGAATGGTTCCCAAGTCGCCTTTACTCTTTGTCTTGTATTTTATTATTACTGTTTCTTATAGTATTTCTCAATTCACATGGAACTGCTGTTGGTGTTTGTACTTGCTTATTTTCCTGACAGGATACCGTTGACAAATTTTACAGATGACTTAGAGGATGATTGCCCGACTTATTACGGGGTAGAGACTGAGGAGCTTGACTTAGATAGGGGCTTAGTAGTAGAGCCTTTTGACTTCGCCCACCCGGAGTAGCTTAGTTAGTAAGTTTGCCTGGCCTGCGAGCCAGCAGTTTATATTTCAGTTGTAGTACTTATATTTATTTTTGAGACTTTGGACTTGTGTTAGCTGTGACTTGTGGATACTTTCTGGACTCGTTTCTTGTTTATTACTATCATATCTCTTTCCATGCTTTCTACCTTAGTTTTGATTATGTGATTGAGGCAGTATTGCCCTATTCCTCCGTTCGGAGTGTATATACTGCACAGGTACATTTATCTGTTTAGACGTAGGTATTTACAGACCCTATATACAGCGTTCTACCGTCGATTCTACGGCGTAGGCTGGACGTAACTGCTTCTCGTGCCCCTAATCAGGGTGCGGGTCGTGACACATTTTTGTGGTGGCCCATGCAGGTCAGTGTCGCAACTAGTGCGATCTCGTAATGGTGCTCGACTTAGAGTGCTAATTACGAGCCTGCGATTAGGATATAGGACTAGGGTATGATAGGAGTTACTCAATCATATTTTAGGAAAAACTCTGATCTTTTGATTACCATGACAACTCTTCTTGTATTTGAATTCAATTGTCCTCCTTTGATAATGTCCTATCATGTGCCATATTGATCTCTTGGGTTCAATTCGTCTTCAGGATGACAGTCACTCGTTCTCCAGCAGCGGGTTCTAGCGCAGTTCCATAGAGGTCAGATCAGGGAGGTCTTCCACCTCCGGCTACGGGACCGACAGTAGAGAGTACAGCAGCATCGGTTCCTGTCCTTCAGGCAGGAGTAGAGGTGGCAGTTCCCGGAGGTCTTCCACCTCCAGCTGGGGGAGCAGCCCCATCAGTTCCTGCCCTTCCGGCGGGAGCAGCAGCAGCAGTACCAGCAGCGACGATCCCTGGAGGTCTTCCACCTTCAGCAGCGGGACCGTCTATGGTCATCCCAGACATTTTCTACCGCCGCCCCAGCTACCGACAGACACCCAGGGGATGATGGCCCTCCTGCAGCAGATGTTGCAGATGCAGCAGCGCCAGACAGAGGTGCTGAGACAGACCATGGAGAACTCGCACCAGTTAGCCATGGCAGCAGTAGAAAGGGTTGTATCGGGTACAGTTCAGGATACCCCAGTTCAGTATCAGTGTCAGAGACAGAGGCCAGCAGCACAGTGCCGCTTTTACGGGAGGCCAGGGCACACTGTAGAGGTGTGCAGGAAGAGATCGGGCGCCTGTTTATACTGTGGGGCGTCCGATCACCAGCTGAAGGACTGCCGTTCCCGGGGAGTCCGAGGAGTTCAGGACAGAGCACAGCCGGCCAGAGGACCAGTAGTTCAGCAGAGAGGTCCTCCACTTCAGACGCAGCAGCAGTATTTTCAGCAGCACCAGAGGGGAGCCCGTACGGACAGAGTACGTCAGGCACTAGCACGTGACGACCAGCAGCAGGGTCAGGGCAAGAGGCAGGTCGTCCAGTGTGCTTTCTGCAAGAAGATAGGGCACACCCGGGATGTTTGTAGGATGAAGCTGGGAGTTTGTCTGTTCTGTGGAGCTCCGGATCACCAGATGAGGGACTGTACTGCCCGTACAGCCAGACAGGCGAGCCAGGATAGAGTGCGGCAGGATAGAGGAGGCCAGCAGGGGCGTGCGTTCGTCATGGCAGTTGAGCCCTCTCAGGTAGTAGCAGAGCAGAGCAGAGTGCAGGTTCCGATCTTTCGATCTCCTTTCCGCATTTGCTTCCTTATTTACTGTTTGAAATTCGATTCCATCTGTTCCTTGTCTGTTTGATGAAAAATTGCTCTTGTGATGTGGTTTTTTGAGATAAGTCGTATGGGCTAGGTCGTCTCGATTATGAGATTTTAGAATCCTCTAGGGTCATGCTAGCAGGCATAGTGAGGACATATAGTCGGATTATGGTCGTATTTCTCGGGTGTGGGAATTTAAGGTTTTCGCTGCCAAGCATGCGGCAATGCGAAAATTTTAAATACCATGATTCTAGAGGTATGTACCATAGTCGAGGACTCTGTGATTATCGTAGCCTTGCTCACTGGCATGACAGAGATTCTAAGTATCATAATTTTGGACAGACGCATACGATTATCGAATTGCATGAAATTTTCTGTAGTTACTTGTTTTAAATTTTGAGGATAAAATTTTTAAGGTGGATAGGCTTGTAGCACCTAGTTTCTATTTGAGTATAATTTTAAAATGCTATAATTTTAGTCATTTAATTATTGTGATTTAATTCATGCTTTGATTTCGGAGATTTTAATTATTTTAAATTTTTAAGCCATGATTTGTGATTTGATGTTTTACTAGTGAAACCTTAGAGACTGTTTGACCTAGAGCCTAACCATGTGATTAGGATATTTTCAGTATCATTTCTGGCCCAAGGGTATTTTGGTCATTGGATCTCTTTGATTTATTTTGATATTTTGCATTAGTGATTGTTGATTTGGCTTTTGATAGGTGAGATTTTGTGATGGTTTCGTGTCCGTGTCGGACATGTAACAGTTTTTATTTGCAAGTGTTGTTGTGTCTTAAGAGATTTTAATTTTTGCAAAAAAAAAAAAAAAAAAAAATTTTGAGGTATTCGAGAGGGATTGTTTTCTGCATCTGTTTTTCGGTGATTGCTTTGTTTTAATTTCGAGGACGAAATTTTTTTTAAGGTGGATAGATTTGTCACCCCCAGTTTTCACAAACAGGGGTATTTTGGTAATTTTCCACTTTAAAAATTATTTTGAAATTATTTATTTATTATTTGTATTATTTTGGGGTTATTTGAATCGGGTTCGAATTTCAATTCGTTTCGACTTGTTTTGACTTGTTTCGGAGACCCGGGGTATTTTGACCTTAGCGGGCCCACACACTAGCTAACCATGGCCCACATGTTAGATATTTTGGTTAGAGACTAGACCATTATTTTAGTTAATTATTAGTTAGAGATTAGTGGTTTCGGTTTGACTAAACTACCCCCGGTTTAACCATTTCCCATTTTTGGACCATTTAATTAATTGGAGGGCAAACTTGTAATTATTCATATAGGACAAAATAGGAGGAATACCATGTATGGCCGGCCACATCATGTAGATAGGGTGGAGAGAGAAATCACTTTATCATTTTATTCTAATCCACATTTTCTTCTTCTTCTCCAAAGGCTCCATTTGCTTTTGAAAGCTCCATTGATTTTAGCTCTCAAACCAAGGTGATTCCTTCCCCAAAACCTATTCTTTTCTCATGTAGATCATGTAGGAACCCCCCATGATGATTCTTAGGGTGATTCTACCATTAGAAACCATTTTGTGTCCTTTAGACATTTTTAGGAGTGTCCACTTGTAGGCTTGTGTCCTATTAGGAAAAAGCCCCCTTTTTGATCCATGAATGATGTTAAAATATTGCTATTGTGTGTTTTTCCATTTAATCTCAGATTTTAATGTTGTAGAGATGATCCATGAGAGTATCTTAATGTATCATATTATTTCTATGTGTTTTGGTGTATATATAGTTATATATATATCATTCTATATATATATATATATATATATATATATATATATATATATATGTAAATATATATATATATATTTTTTTTTTTTTTGTGTATATATATATATATATATATATATATATATATATATATATATATATATATATATATATATATATATATATATATAAATGGTGATTAATTTATGTGATGTTGTGATGGTTGTGGGACATATATGGGGCTGTCCATTTTCGGCCAGATTTGATATGGTTGGAGTTGGTTAAGTTTTGGGAGTTAATGGTGTTGAACTATTAGTTTTATGCATCTATATATATATATATATTGATATATATATATATATATATATATGGTTGTATAGGGGGTATATTTATATGAAATATATGGTGTTGTGTGGTGTTTTTGAGGGGGGAAAACTTAATCCCAGGTTTGGTTCAGATTTTGTGGGAGTTTTGTTTGAGGGTTGGTTGAGAGTTCAATTCTATTTGGGTAGACAACTAGTATTAGATATGTTGATATATATATATATATATGTTGTTATATATATATTGGTATATATATGTGGTTTAATTGTGTGAGAATATATATAGATTATGGTGGGTGTTGTGTGATGTTGAGAGAGGGCTAGGGGCTGTCCAAAAATAGTCCATATTAGTTAGTTGTGTGTGTGTGTAGTTGTGAGGAGTATTTGTGAGTTGTGTGTGTGTGTGAGAACCTATTAGTGAGTGTCTATAGTTAGCCTATGTGCAAACTAATAGGAAACCTATTAGGAGACTTGTAGAGAGGTCTATGTGAGGGTGAGGTGTTGTGTGTGAGTGTTGTGTTTGAGTGTGGGTGAGTGTAGTAGATAGAAGGGTAGATTCATGACGTAGAAATAGGAAAAAAGGGTAAATGCTAGTTTTTGCCTAGAAGTGGGATATTGTGTTAGAAGTCTAAGATAGTGTTAGAACTTGATCCCCGTGGTTGGTAATGATCAAATATGGTACTCTAAGACTAGTTTTGACGTCGGTTGACCGTTTTGACCAAAAGTCAACAAAAGTCAACCGAAGGTCAAACTTAGCCTTAAAGCGACCCGATTTGACCGAAACCAACCCAGACTTGACCAGTTGACTGAAAGTCAACAGTTGGTCAACATTAGACTTGTTTGACCTAGACTTGACCTAGAGTTGACCATAGTTGACCAGGGTTGACCAGAGTTGACTTTTTGACCAAAGTCAACTGTAAGTCAACCGTTGATCCCGATTGACCTAGTTTGACTTGGAATGACTTCCAGTGACCTAGTATGACCTAGTATGAACCAGTAAGACCTAGTATGACTCAATTAGACCTAGATTGACCTAGTTTTGACTTAGACTTGCATTCATGGCTTGTATTAGTTTCCTTTTTCAGCATTTAGTCCTGTTTGACTTATAGTATCTTATCTTAGGTCTGTGATCGCTCTGAGCATCTGTTCACTCTATCAGCTCAGGACCACAGGCGAGTACATTCACTGATAGTTTTCATTGTCTTGATATCTACTATATCCGATTCAGTCGTAGTGTCTTACTTGATTCTCGACACGATAGTTCACGGACTAGTATTAACGGATTCTGGTCATGAGATGTCATTCCTGGATCTCTTGGGATATTGGTACTTGATTGGTCTTGATTCTTGTACTTGTATTGACGCCGATTCCAGAAAAGAATTAGCTCCCCTCTTGGGGAATCCCGCGTCATGACGTGCCATGACCAGATCCATTTATACTATTCGGGGAAAATGGGGGAATTATTGGAGGTATATGATCAAACCCTATTGTAACTATATTTGCTAGCGTCACCCTCACTCCACGTAGGGTGTCGCAGATACCATTCCCGGTTATCCAGGTTGGGCGGCATGATTCTCCGTTGAGTTTCCCGCGGATTGCCGAGCCAAGTGGATAACGCGGCCATACTACCTTTTAGCCGATCACATATCACTCTAATAATTCAAACCACTTTTACTTTATTTTGTCATGTCTTATATTCCAGCTTCAGCTTTACTTACTGTACTTTCACCTTGCTATGATTCATTTCTCATATGCTCTACCTGTCTTTTATACTGTACTTGATTATGGGACTAGGTTCTGTTCGGAAGAAGGGTTACAACCCCGGTCCTTGTTTGGTTTAAGGGTTGTAACTCGGCTTTCGAATGGTTCCCAAGTCGCCTTTACTCTTTGTCTTGTATTTCATTATTACTGTTTCTTATAGTATTTCTTAATTCACATGGAACTGCTGTTGGTGTTTGTACTTGCTCATTTTCCTGACAGGATACCGTTGACAAATTTTACAGATGACTTAGAGGATGATTGCCCGACTTATTACGGGGTAGAGACTGAGGAGCTTGACTTAGATAGGGGCTTAGTAGTAGAGCCTCTTGACTTCGCCCACCCGGAGTAGCTTAGTTAGTAGGTTTGCCTGGCCTGCGAGCCAGCAGTTTATATTTCAGTTGTAGTACTTATATTTATTTCTGAGACTTTGGACTTGTGTTAGCTGTGACTTGTGGATACTTTCTGGACTCGTTTCTTGTTTATTACTATCATATCTCTTTCCATGCTTTCTACCTTAGTTTTGATTATGTGATTGAGACAGTATTGCCCTATTCCTCCGTTCGGAGTGTATATACTGCACAGGTACATTTATCTGTTTAGACGTAGGTATTTACAGACCCTATATACAGCGTTCTACTGCCGATTCTGCGGCGTAGGCTGGACGTAACCGCTTCTCGTGCCCCTAATCAGGGTGCGGGTCGTGACACAACTCCATGACAACTTTTCTATTTTGGACTCGATTTAAATCCTAGGAGATAGAACTTTGTCTATCTTTTAAAATAGGCAACCAAATCAACCCAAACCAAATCCCACCAAACCCTAACATATAAAACTCAAAAGTTTCATATTTTAAACTTCAAAAACCGTAGCCCCTCTCCCCCAAAAGTTTCAATCCCAAAATTTCTTCGCAACCTTGGACGCCGACACCACCTTGTGGCGGACAGGCAGTTTTGATCCCTTTTCGACCTCCCGTTACGCTCCACGAATATTTGTTACAAATCTAACACGACCCTCTACAATACTATCAATCTTCCATGCATTCAAATCCCTTCTATTACACCATAAAAGCCCTAGTCAACAGAAGTTCGGGATCCAAGTCTAAATTTGTTCCAGCAGGTATACTGTATTGCATCTAGGTTTTGTTTAATTTTCGACATCATATTTTTTGAAACCAAAATTAACATAAATATCTCTATGTCTATTTTCGTGTCTAATTGGCCACCCATACAGTTCCAAACGGTTTGATTGAGATATTCGTTTCTATGAACATGTGTCTAGAATAGACCAGTTCTGTTGTGAGCCAATTTACATCCACTTTTGGTCCACTTTGACCTTCGATATATTTTTGATAAGAAACTAGACTTTCTAAGCTTTCCAACGCATATACTTTTGCATCATTTTGGTTTTGTTCACTATTTGTTAAAAATCTGGACTTTTGTCATAATATCAAAATACCAAAATTCATGAGTTCTATGTGTCCATATGCTTTAGGACAACATGAGACGTCTCCAAAATAAATGTTGTGCATGTTTTGATAAGAAAAACATATTTTTACATAATTAATAGTATTTTTCAGAATTACTATTTATTAAGAATTTGTCGTTTCGGGAGTCAAATCATGGAACAAGTTTATGCATATTGATGAAGAAATAATATAAGGCTTGTGTGCATAGTTTTATATAAATAAAATATATCATTTATAATTCTAGAATATTTACAAGTATTTTTTCCACAACTAAAAGGGATATTTATGTTGATAATATATTACTATTATAAGTAGATTTATTACTATATATGTTATATTAAGTAGAGTAGTTAATATGACTAGTTTTGGTAACTTATATTATTATGGTTTATATAAGGTAAGTATATATAAGTGGGTGATAATGAGTTATTAATAATAGAATATTTATTATAGGTGGACGGAACGGGAGTAGCGAGGACTTTGGAGCTGATTAGACATACACACAGTCAGAGATTACAGACAAGTGTACCTTGCCAATATTTCAGTACCTTTATTATTTCCTTTTATTGTTGCATATTTATTTTCTCGTTCGTAACCATTAAGGACGTAGGGTTAGTTAATACTTAGTGTCCGATTAATTCGGGTGTCGATGTCAGTATATTGAATATCAACCTTGGCATTACGATATCATATTTGTGCTCAATGACACGATGGACCATAAGTCACGGGCACGATGGATGATGATGATATGATACGGAGTCTGACATGAGATATTCGTGGCTAGGGACTCTGTGATAGCATGTAGTACTAGTTCGCGTGACTTGTTAGTGGTATATGATTCATACGTGACTTGACTGGATAGTTTTAGAGCATAGGGAGGGAAAGACTCTACCAAAATATCTGGTCATCTAGACTCGTGATCATGTTTCCATACTTGGGACTTGGTTATTGTACTTTTAGTCATGGTCTCTATAGTAGAGTCATGGTACCGATTGATTGTTTGCCCATCAGTATTACAGTACGCTGCCATGGATGATTGTTTGTTCGACTAGACTTGGTATTAGGATTGTCCTTAACTGTATATTTTCACTTATATTGGTTATAATAGATACCCTTTATTCATTTATTTTTATTGTTACATTGGTATATTTTTCTGTACCTTGCAATATCCCTTGAGGACCTAGTGATCTTGCTAGGTAGTTGGTCATGATGAGCTAGTTCGCTGCTCATGGAGCTATTGCTATATCCGACTTAGGTATTTTATTATGCTTTCATATTGTATCCATTATTGATACTCTACTCTTAGATTAGTTTTATAGACCCATTTTGTCCTTCGGGTCTAATCAAACATGTATGTTATTTGGCTGCAGACCATAATATATATTGTTCATTCCTGATTTATTTATTTTTTGGATTGAGTTATATATGTTTATAGTTGATTGATAGATAGAATTATAACACCAAGACAGCTTATACGTATTCGAGTCGGGCTGGAGTCATCTTGATACGTAGCTGGCATGTATACGATCTCCTAGTCCTACGTATTTTGGGACTGGAACGTTACCCTATTCGCATTACAATGACATGTGTTAGCCCAATGATTGTATCATATTTTTGAATATGGTTAATATGTTAAGTTTAGTATTTCATTATCACTAATCTTTATACTATCGCTGTAGCATTTCTACTTATACTTATACCTTTGGTGATATGTGCCTATTGGTTTACATATTAGTGATATGAGCTTTCTATCTTAAATTTATTCGGGTTGCCAAAATCAAAACTATGTTTTTGATTGTGGTTATTCAATTAAGTTTAATCATTATGATATCACTAACTTTTATGCTATCACCTTAGCACTTATACTTAAACTCATCATTGTCCTAATGAGCATTAAACTTATCATACTTGCTACTATGTATATTGCTTTGTTCGTCTAACATGTACATGCAGAAAAGCAATAAGTAAGATCAATGTGGACATATGCAATGAAGAAATCATGGTGGGCCAAAGACGATGGATCCCACAAGATTTTTCTGAACCACCCGACGACATCTCTGGAGCCACGCACCGGGGGTTCCGCTGCCCGGTCAGCGGACGGGGGTCGAGGGGGCAGCGCCCCTCGTCGGGGGTTCGGAATGTACCATGCCATCATCATTTCAAGACTCTGAAGAAGCCTGCACCTGCTATAATATATCTGGAGTCTGTAATGAGTCTTAGGAATAATTGTAAACACAAGAAATGGATGGCAAAATCGAAAGCTAGGGTAGATAATAACCCAGGACAATCTTCGGAATCCTGGCGGATGATCCGGCGGATCTCCGCGGAAATCCGGCGGAAGATCCGAATGGTCTCACAGAATACCTTCTGTGAGTGTTCGGATTATCCGGCGGACTTCCGCTGAAATCCGGCGGATTTTCCGCCATATGACCGTTTGTATTCCAACGGTCGGATTTTACGAAGGATTGATCCGAACGGCTCTATTTGTAGCCGTTGGACTATACAGGCGGATGATCCGGCGGATTTCCGCGGAAATCCGACGGATGATCCGTCAGCCTGTGAAAGTTGCATTATTGTACTTTCTTTTGCTTTGGTTATAAATAGCCTTGAACCCCTTCATTCAAGGTTGATGCTTTGAGCCTAAAAATTCCTAAACCACCAAAGCTTATCCACATACAACTCTACAAAGCTTTCATTTGCCATCCACAAATTGTGTTAGAGTTATTGAGTTGAAAAGTGAGATCTTCATCCTATTGTATAAGGAGATCAAAACCTACTGTGAAAGGTTGAAGTTGGAGAGTCTTCGTATCCAAACTCTCGGTTGAAGTTGGAGAGTCTTCGTATCCAAACTCTCGGTTGAAGTTGGGGAGTCTTCGTATCCAAACTCTCGATTGAAGTCGGAGAGCTCTTCGGATTAAAGCTCTTGTGTAAGAAGTTGGCGAGTTCTTCGGATCCAAACTCGTGTGTAACTATTTACTCAAATAGTGGATTAAAGCCGGAGAGAGTTCCGGGACTGGACTGCCTCTTAGGAGGATACCAGGATACATCGGGTGTCGGTATTGTGTTTGCTTCTTCTCTTGCACTTATATTTTTAAATTGCCAATTAGCTTGTGCGAAGTGCTTGACTAGTTAGCTTGACCCTATTCACCCCCCTCTAGGGTTCCTACAATTGGTATCAGAGCAAGGACTCTATTGTTAGGCTTAACATCCTTAGAGTAGATCCTTGTTATTTTTCTATGGCAACCTATTCCTCATCCTCCGATAAAGAGGGTTTTATTTCTAGTAGCATAGACAATCATGTTTCTTCTAAATGCAAGAAATGCTCTAAGTGGAAAGCCATGGCTAAACAATCCTTAGAGATTCTTGACAACCTTCATTCTACAAATGAAGAACTTTCTGAAAAGGTTATTCATTTAGAAGAAGCAAATGAGTTTTTGAGAAATGAAAACAATGTTTTATTATCTAGACTTGATTCTCAAAACTCATCTTGTGTTTCTTTAAAGAGTTTGAATGAGGCTTTAATTTTGAAAATCAAATCTCTTTCCTCATCAATAGAAGATCTTAAGAGGCAAACACATGAGCTTAATCATTTGCATGATTCTTCTATTAACTCTTTAAAGAAACAAAATGATGATTTTATTTCTAGAATTGCTTTATTTGCAAAAGAGAATAATGCTTTAAATGTTAAATTTGATTCTCTTACTTGTTTGCATGATGATTTGATATTAGAACATGATATTCTTAAGACCAAATCCATGCATGCTCACTCTAGAGACATTCATCATTCTAGTATGTCACATGTTCATAACCATGTTCATTCTGATACATGTGCACACACTAGCATTAGATGCTTCTATTGCTCTCGCATTGGACACATGAGCTTTACATGCCCTATTCGTAGGACCTTTACTACCAATGCTAGAGTAAGTGCTATATGGGTCCCTAAAGCTAATAAATGTGGATCCAAGTTTATTTGGATACCAAAGTCTTCATCTAATGTTGTAGGTGAAGCTTCTTGTACCGGGACATAGCACCAAGGAGCGTGTTGGTGGTTGCAAAGCTCAAAGGTCATCTTCCAAGCAATTGCACCAACACAAGAGTGGCCACTAGAGCCACTTTGGTAACATGCTAAGCGATTCTCTTTAAATTGTTTATATTAGTAGAATCTAGCATGTTTCTCTTGATGTTTTGCTACTAGCTCACATTGATATCCTTAGTTGCTTATTGTATAAATCAATGTGAGATATAATACTAGCATGCTTAGTTAATTCTCTTATTATTTCTTTTATCTAGCATGACTAGTTACTTAGCTTAAATGTTTAGTTCACACTTGTAGTTTATCACTCATTTTCTATTAAGTGTGACACATTTAATTGATGCATGCTTGTTATTCTTAATCTTTATTTATAAAGCATGCATATCACTCTAGTCCATAGGAGGTTGATTTTGATTTGAGTTAATATGATTTTAACTCTCCGTCTTTAAAGTTTTTGAGAATAGTTACTTCTTACCGATTTCTCCTTAATATGTAATATTTACTTTAAATCGGTATTTGTGAATATATATGTTTAGCACAAGCTTCTTATCACTTGACAAGTATACACTTATACTTCCTTTTTAACCTTGTGTTTACATAATATATTCATTATTGATTCTCATACTTTATCTTGATTATCTTCTTGAGAATCAATTATGTCTTTGCCTAATAAAGTTTATTTATACATGCTTTTGATTTTGTGATGGTTTCTCAAATATTCATTAAGGATACATGACTATATTCATTAAAATTTTCATTTACTTAATATTCATGTATCTCTTATATTGATATCTATTTTTGTATAAATACCTTTATGTAGGCATATGAGTTAAGCTAAAAGTTTTATTCATACTTGTTACTTCTAAACTTGTGCTTAACTCATACTCTAGCTATTGATTCTTTTGATCAAATTTGTGAATCTCTTTTTGAATCAATATGCTTCTTCCTTAAAGCTTTCTTTAATGATGTCTTTTTAGCTTTTTGGTTGACTTTATGGATACATGTTCTTAATGGATTTTTGATCTTTTCATGTATGCCTATTCGTGATATATATATAGTTTCATATATATATATATGTTTCCTAGCTTTTGATATTCATTTGTTTTATATCTTTAAGTTGGGATGGTGAGAGAAAATATTTGTTTATGTATTGCACTTGACTATTTATGGAAGTTCTTTTAAGAATCACAAGGTTTTGTGCTTTGTCTTGTTTTTATATTAACATCTATTTTTAGTGCACCTTTTCAAATCTATATCATCTATATATTTCTATAGTGTACTATGAAAGCTCTTTAAAAAATGTACTTCTTGATATCTTTAGCATTTAGCTTTCTTGATCCTAATAATCTTTCTTTGCTCATTCCTTGGGTTTATGCTTCTTTTTGAATTATTGTTGCCCAATGGTTTTTGTAGCACATGAGAATACATGTAATTGTTACATCATTTTTCTTATGACTTTAGCTACTATGGTTTGAGCTTTCGTGTTGAGATTTTCCATTTCTAGAGAATACACTTATTTCATAATGGTTATAATATTTTGCGTTCTCTAGATCGATCTGTCATTCATTATCTTGGGTTAATCTCAATACTTGACAAAGAGATTTATTTTAATTATGTTTTCTTGAGTATCTCTTTTGGCCTATACTTGATAAGAGTCTAATTCATTTATTTATCATCTTATGCTCTTATCCTTGCTTAGTAAAGAGTCTATAAATCATTTTGATCATTCAAAATGTATTCCCTTAATTGTGAACTCTATGCTTAAGTAAGTATCTTTAGTGTTTGTGACTTAAGATTTAATGAGCACTTTTATCTTGTTAATGACTTACCTCATTAATCTTAATTAGTTATGTAGCCTACTTATTTGTGATATATTGTTGAGCTACATAATCTATGTTCACTTTCACTCTTCTAGCTATTAATTTTTTTTGTTTCAATCTATGTATGATATGCTAGTTTGTGATTCCTTACCTTAGCTTCCTTCCATATTAGTCATTAGCATGTATATCTTAAATTTCTCTCACTTTTGAGTCATAAGTTTATCATATTATCTTTTACATCTCTTCTTATTTTTATTTGCAACCTTTTAAATGAGAATGACTCGTTTCATATTTTTCATTGATTTGTGAGATTTTATTTGGATTTGTGATTTTTCTTTATGAGATTTGTTGGATCGTGTTTAATTTGTTTTCTTTATGAATGATCCTAATGATTGAGTAGTCCTAAACTATCTAATTTTGTAAATGTCAAGTCAATTATTACTCTACTTTGACTACTCATGGTTTATCACATATGATCTTTGCTATTTGAACTTTATTGGTCTTTCATTTAGAAGTAGCAAAGTTTGGATATTACCCGGTTGATGGGTACATATGTGATAAAACATACCTAGTCCATGCAAAGCAATATATTGGTTGATTATTTCTTAATTAGATAATCATGGACATGATGTTTGAATTTGAGTTTCATTTTTATTTTATTTTTGAGCTATATAATGTCTATCATCATGATTGTTCTTAATTGACTTTATTCTTTTTCATGATGACATTTTCTCAAAGGATTACATACATTGATCTATCATATCTAAATATGAGATTCTCCTATATAGACTAATGTATGCCATCTTTTGATTATATGTGCTTTATTGGAATATTCTTTTGATTTCTCATCTTTAGTGGCTATTAATTGGTTATCTCTTCTTGACTAAAGATGATTTTATTCGTCTTTTGACGATATTGTAGCCTTATATGCATCGAGCAAGGGGGAGAAATCCTTAGTTGATTTACCCCTAGATCTTTATATTATCTACTTTTATGCTATAAGTGCTTTGGAACTAGATACGCATATTTTGAGGGGGAGCAAATAAATTGCTTCAATTCATTTACCTCCCGTATGTCGTATATCTAGTTAATCGTGGACTCATATTCTCTTCTATTTCATATCCTATTGATTGAGGACATGATATTTTTATTTGTGAAGGATTTTTGAGAGCGTATGCAAGTGTCTTTATTACTTATCTCTCTCTTTTATATAGGTTAAATATGTCATCTTGCTAATATTAACTTTCAGATCTTATCTTGATGAATATTATGCTTTCGTTGATTTGGCTTTTCTTTCATGCTTAATTGAGTTGGCTTTCCTTGTTGAGGACTTATCCAAAATTCATGATTTTTATCTACTTTGGTAGTACTTTGAGGGGGAGCATTCAAGTCGACTGAATTTCTCCTTCTCAAGTATTCTTCTCCTTTACCTTCATGTTTATCTAAAGGGTATTCATATAGCATGATAAGGTAATTGAGTTCAAATGTATGAACTTGGATAAGCATATAGATCTTGCAAATAATGAGATTACTTTATATCAATTGCAATATTTTACATTGATCATTCTTTTATTTTGTTCCACTATTTATTTGTGGACAATTATGATTATTAATGGTTTCTTTGATCAATGTTTCAAGTTTACATCTTTTCAATTGGTATCAAGTTTATTTAATTTCATATCTCAATTGGTATCTATTATTTGTAATTATCTATTCCTCATGGCTTTTGTTTGAAATCCCTTATTTCATAGTTCTCTTCCAAAACTGGAGCAATATTTCATATCCTATTGTGTTTTGGATTTATTCCTTGGATTTCAAGTTGGTAAACTACTTAATTCTTGTTTTTCAAATACTTTTAGTTTTACCAACCATATTGTGTTTTGACAAGCAATTTTCTATTTAGTAACTCTACATTTGGAATGTAGTTTTATACACTTGTCTTTACACACTTCCTCCCTTTGTTTTTCATTAGTATATCTTAATCATGATTGTCTATAAGTTCCCCATGCTCTGATTTCTATGCTTGAGATTGATTTTATTTTATCTCTTAGTACGGGGGAGCCTATTTTTGATCATGTCAAAGGGGGAGAAGTAAGTTTAAGTATGCTTTTATAAGTAATCTAAGTAGTATGCTTTTAGTGATATTGCTTATGTCCTTTGTATATTAGTGATACATGCATCTATTATGTCTATACTAAACTTAACCGATTTGCCATAATCAAAAAAGGGGAGATTGTTGGCCCAATGATTGTATCATGTTTTTGAATATGGTTAATATGTTAAGTTTAGCATTTCATTATCACTAATCTTTATACTATCGCTGTAGCATTTCTACTTATACTTATACCTTTGGTGATATGTGCCTATTGGTTTACATATTAGTGATATGAGCTTTCTATCTTAAATTTATTCGGGTTGCCAAAATCAAAACTATGTTTTTGATTGTGGTTATTCAATTAAGTTTAATCATTATAATATCACTAACTTTTATGCTATCACCTTAGCACTTATACTTAAACTCATCATTGTCCTAATGAGCATTAAACTTATCATACTTGCTACTATGTATATTGCTTTGTTCGTCTAACATGTACATGCAGAAAAGCAATAAGTAAGATCAATGTGGACATATGCAATGAAGAAATCATGGTGGGCCAAAGACGATGGATCCCACAAGATTTTTCTGAACCACCCGACGACATCTCTAGAGCCACGCACCGGGGGTTCCGCTGCCCGGTCAGCGGACGGGGGTCGAGGGGGCAGCGCCCCTCGTCGGGGGTTCGGGGGCGAAGCCCCCGAAAGGTATTCAGCTTTCACAAACTGGATATCTTTGGACAGCTGCCGCCAAGGGAAAAAGCCAGCACCTATTAAAGGAAGAAGCCAAGCCATGCCATCATCATTTCAAGACTCTGAAGAAGCCTGCACCTGCTATAATATATCTGGAGTCTGTAATGAGTCTTAGGAATAATTGTAAACACAAGAAATGGATGGCAAAATCGAAAGCTAGGGTAGATAATAACCCAGGACAATCTTCGGAATCCTGGCGGATGATCCGGCGGATCTCCGCGGAAATCCGGCGGAAGATCCGAATGGTCTCACAGAATACCTTCTGTGAGTGTTCGGATTATCCGGCGGACTTCCGCTGAAATCCGGCGGATTTTCCGCCATATGACCGTTTGTATTCCAACGGTCGGATTTTACGAAGGATTGATCCGAACGGCTCTATTTGTAGCCGTTGGACTATACAGGCGGATGATCCGGCGGATTTCCGCGAAAATCCGACGGATGATCCGTCAGCCTGTGAAAGTTACATTATTGCACTTTCCTTTGCTTTGGTTATAAATAGCCTTGAACCCCTTCATTCAAGGTTGATGCTTTGAGCCTAAAAATTCCTAAACCACCAAAGCTTATCCACATACAACTCTACAAAGCTTTCATTTGCCATCCACAAATTGTGTTAGAGTTATTGAGTTGAAAAGTGAGATCTTCATCCTATTGTATAAGGAGATCAAAACCTACTGTGAAAGGTTGAAGTTGGAGAGTCTTCGTATCCAAACTCTCGGTTGAAGTTGGAGAGTCTTCGTATCCAAACTCTCGGTTGAAGTTGGGGAGTCTTCGTATCCAAACTCTCGGTTGAAGTCGGAGAGCTCTTCGGATTAAAGCTCTTGTGTAAGAAGTTGGCGAGTTCTTCGGATCCAAACTCGTGTGTAACTATTTACTCAAATAGTGGATTAAAGCCGGAGAGAGTTTCGGGACTGGACTGCCTCTTAGGAGGATACCAGGATACATCGGGTGTCGGTATTGTGTTTGCTTCTTCTCTTGCACTTATATTTTTAAATTGCCAATTAGCTTGTGCTAAGTGCTTGACTAGTTAGCTTGACCCTATTCACCCCCCCTCTAGGGTTCCTACAACATGGTCGTGCCATAAAATATATATGTGCAACGACATCGAGGGTGTGCCTCGCTACTCAGTAATTGTGCTATAATCCTATTCGTGTTTCAATGTAGAGGCCATGCCTCGAAACTCAGTATGACATACCCATTCTTACCTTATGGCCTTTAATGTTTCAAACTCGACGATTCAATGCAGGTAGCTAGCCCTACTGAAAGCCCATCGAATTTCTGGTTGCCTATCCAGCATCAACTATACCGTATTTCATTCATGGCCAGATCGGTCATGTGGTCCTAGGTTGTTGTCCAAAGAAACATCGCCCTTGTGCACAAGTTGTCCATAACCACGCACCTACGAGAACATCTAAACTCACGTAAATATGTGACCTAATTTGTGTTACAACTCAAATTATTTGAATATCGTGCTCATAAATCGTACTTTCTATACTTTGATGGAGACTCCCAAACGAGGGACCGCCTCGGAGACAAACGGTCGCGTGAACTTTCTATTGTTTGAAATCCAGGAAACGGCTACTGAATAGCCTTCCTACTTAATTTGAACAAAACATGTTCTATAAGTGCCTTCCTACTTATGGAACAAAACGTGTTCCACAAGTGGCATACTTATTCTTGAGCCAACCGTGTTTTATGTCTTAAACCAATTTTGTTCTGTGCGACACTATCGTCCAAGTCATACTCTACATGACGAGCCTTAAGACCGTAGAAACGTTTAGTTATACCAAGCTGTAGAACCGTGGGACAGTGCCTTCTATTGTAGAAGCATGGAATTTCATGCACATCTATAGGCCAGAATTTCTATGCGCTCAACCCAACCATACGACCAACTCAAATGCGCCAAGAAGCTCAAACAGATACTTGGCACAACAAAGAACAGTACAAGTTTAAAGATATTGAAAATAAGGCTTTTATTTCATATAAAAGTCTATTACATGTCTAAGGAAAGGCTTTACAAAGGAGAACTTCTACAAAAAGAAAGATCCTAAAGCTACAGCCATGCGCAGCAACTGCCATGCGCCCCATGGCAGGCACATCATCCGTCAGACGCATCACTCTGATGTCTCATCCAGGCGCATCATCTCGTCATTATGGCGCAGGCACATCAGCATCAATCAGCCCTTGTCTAGCAGGAGGAGGAGCTCTCCTAGCTCGACAGATCGCGACATGATGCCCCAGTCTTCGAAAGTAACAGGCACACTCGGCGACCTATGGCTCTGTCAGCATAACAAAAATTGGGACACGATCGCCCCGATCTTTGGATGCAACAGGCACCTTCAGCCTGTGTAGGGACATGACGATCTCGATATTTGGATGCAATAGGCACTTTTACAGGGCCGATGGTGAAAAAACCAAACTCGGCACATCTTCATCTTCGGAAGGAGTTCATCGTCAACTCGCCAAGGCAGGGGACCGATCGAGTTCATCTCCATGAAGGGAAGAAAAGTAAAACGAGAAATAAAACTTCTCTTCACGCTGCTACTTATAGGCCAGGGCAAATCAAACCCATGCGCCAAGTGGCAACTTCTCCGAAGTCAGTACAATGAACTTGCATTTATGGTGATGAATCTGCCCCCTTCGAATTCAACCAAGTCAAAACAACCATTAACGCCTCGAAGAACTCAACAGACGGGCCAAAAAGGATATGATATCGGGCTGATGCACCGTCAACACCATACGCTCCGTACTGATGTGCCCAGTGTGACATAGACCCATGCGCCCTGATCAGAATTAACCGATGCGCCCCTTTCAAACTGATCACCATCAAGCATTTAATGCTGAATGACAAAGGCGGCAACGCATTCCAAGAGCCGTCCAATCAGCAGCCCTTTGCAGAAAATGAAGAGCCGCTGATGTCAGCACCATCATTACACCTTGGGTCAGTAACAACTGCCGCATGGTCGATCGATCATTCGTATGCACCTCGTGGCCATGCGCCCAGAAGACTGCGTGCGCCCAGTGGTCATATGCCCCCTCAGTTTACTTCTGATCTCAAGCAACAGAAGACTAAGCTTTGCATGCGCCTCAAAAGCCATGCGCCTGGACTTGCTTATGACTCCTAAAAGTCATAAGACCAAGTCGCCTACCCTGCGCCTGATCCTAGGCGCACCCTCATGCGAAGCTTTGTATGCGCCTCAAGAGCCATGCGCCCAGACTTGTCTATGATGCCTAAAACTCATAGGACTGAGTTGCCTCCATGCGCCCGATCCTAGGCGCATCCTGACAGATCACCCTCCTCCAAAGCCGAGATCTTTGAGACACAAACATACGCCAAGCATCTTTTGACTCAGTTCTATTCAAAGAATGGGTGCTAACCACCCAAGATCTCAGCAACAACCAAATCTCAGCAACTGCCACATGTCATTTCTTTTGTAGCCTAAGAAAGCAGTTCGAGCAGATTCCACTATAACTTAGGGCACATCGTCCATGCACCCCCGCCAGCATCAGCCACGTGGCGTCCCCACATCCAGGCGCATCCGACATATAAGCACGTGACCAGCCAGTATACTATCTATAAATAGGAGGACCACTCCTTCAGAACACACACAGAGACAGAAAGACAGAGATATATATAGATAGACTGTTATATCCACATACAGAGGCCATAAGAGACACTTAATGTCCTCTTCTCCTCGCAACGCTCTAACATCCAGAGCAACCCAGACCTTCAGAGAGTTTGAGATCGTCGTTAGATCGTCAACGGAGTCAATGTATTACCACTTACTCTATCGACACGGTGCCCAGATAAAAAGAAAAGTGTACACCTAGGACTACATCTAAGTCCTACATTGTACTTTGTTCTGTTTATAATTAAAAACATCAAATCCCAAAGAGTTTTAATGGCAAACAAGTTGGCGACTCTGCTGGGGACTTCTGTCACCCTCATTTTCCATATTTTCTCGTATTTCGTATTTATACTCGTATCTGGATTTTGGCATGTATTTTTATTTTCTCAGCTTGTGGGATTTCGGTATTTCTCGTATTTTGATTTTGGCATGGCTCGGTTTTATTGGGGATGGTTCGGTTTGGTTCGGTTTTATGTGTTGGAACACCCTAGCCCTATGCTACACCCTCAACCCACCACAACACCCTCTTTATAACTCCACCAACCTCTTCTCTCACTTCATAACCACCATTAATTTCTTTTTCTTCTTCTTCCTCCACACAACTCTCCTAACCCTAGGCAAGTGCATCTTGCCACTACATGAGGACCCTCTTTTCCTTGTCCATTTGCTAGTTTAGGATATGGAGATCAATATTAGTTCTTGGGTTTTTATGATTTGGAGTCTCTGTTGATGTAGATCTAAGTTATTGCTATTTTTGGATTTTGCATGTTTTGATCCTTTTTGGTTGGTTTTCCTTGAGTTCTGATGTTTCCATGTAGAAGAGCTTTCAGTTTCACTCCAGTTGGAGCCTTGGAAATCCGGATTTGGAGTTCGGATGGCCAAGTTATGATGCTTTGAAGTTTTGGTTTCAGCCATATGTTCTTGCTGTTTGGAGAAGACAGTGAGCAGTGTGCAAAGCTGTTTAGCTATGCACACTGAGCTACGCGCGCTCTTTAGCGCTGCGTACGCAGGCTTGAGTGCGCTTCCTGTTGGAATCGTGTCTCCTTGAGCGTGCGTGACTTTCACACACTGCTCCCTTGAGCGTACGTAACTTTCACGTATGCTGCTCCCTTGAGCATGCGTGACTTTTCACGCAGCTGCTCCCTTGAGCGTGCGTGACTTTCACATACTGCTCCCTTGAGCGTGCGTGACTTTCACACACTGCTCCCTTCAGCGTGCGTGACTTTCACACACTGCTCCCTGTAGCGTGCGTGACTTTCACACACGGCTCCCTTGAGCGTGCGTGACTTTCACACACTGCTCCTGTAGCGTGCGTAACTTTCACTTATGCTGCTCTCTCAGCGTGCCTGACTTTTCGTACGCTGCTTCCCTGACCCCCTTGCTTAACCCGTTAGCTCTTGGAGTTTTGGTCTTATTTCTTTAAGCTTGGCTTTTCTATTGTCCTGTATATTGATATTTTATTAGATATTTTACGTCCATTTTATTTCCTTACGCCTTTTGTCATGAACTTGATTTTACTTAATATATTGGAATGACTATGGTACATGGCTTGGTATGACATGGAACTAGCATAACACGACAGTGACCCGTAGTGGTGTACTCCTGACATGACCAACATGACTTGATAATGGCCCGTGGCGGCGCACTCCTGACTTGACATGACTTGATAACTTAACTTGACTTGCCTTGACACCGTGGGTGGTTCTTCTTGCTTGCTTGTTAAATCCACTTGTCCTGTCTTGCATCATGTCTAGGATGGGACTCCTGAGTACCACGGTCAGGAGTACCTACTAAAATGGATTAAGGTTAATAACTAGAATAACACAGTAGTCATGAAGAGATGACACAGCTACAGGCAATCCCGTTACCTGGGCGCTCTTGGGATCTGTAGCCTGCCGTCGAGTAGGGCACATTTCCAGCGCACCGTCGAGTGTTGCACCCTCTAAGTCACCTAAGGGTACATTTGTCTCCTGGGTGATGTACCCACCTGAATTCAACCCTAATCTTTCGTCCTAGGTAGCCTGGATGGTCTGCAGGGTTTGTGGCTGTGGAACAATCTCACTGCATCTTGTTAGTAATTAGGCCTGTGATAACCCTAGTTAGTTAAAGTAGTAAGCCGTAGGATCTGCTTGGCCGTGATTGATTGAATGAGGTATAACTAGTCTGGGTATGTCTTGATCCAGTACCAGAATGTTTCCTGTCTTGATTGCTTACATTATTATCTTGCCGATAAATGGTGGGAAACCAAGCTCTGTTCAGATGAAGGGTTACAACCCCGGTCCTTGTTTGGTTTACGGGTTGTAACCTGGCTATCGGAATAGTTCCATGGTTATCTCGTCGTATATCATCCTGACATGTTTTCATAATTCTAGTTTTAATATTATATCTTCTTGTGTTAATGCTAGTTTTTGTTCTTATTTCGTGGTCCCCTTGTGGCACTTGCTCTTTCTGGGGTTGACCCAGCTGATTTTGTGTGGCCAGATTTCGGAGCAGCTCCCGAGGATCTACCAAGCTTCCAGCCCAATGGTTGCGACTAGAAGGAACCCGGGCTACGAGTGGGTTTTCTATTTTGTTTCGCTCACTCTATTGTAAATTTATTCTTTTGAGGCGTTTAGCCGACGAGCATCTGTTAGCTCGATGCACTTTTACCTTCTGTCTGCCTACGGGCTGTAAACATGATTAACAAATCCTAGGGTTGATCATGTATGACTTAAACTCTTGCTAGTCCTAACATTTTGTACGACTAGCTTCATGATCAGCTGATATCTAATATTTGGGACGCCTTTTATTGTATATTTAATGATCATACATCTTGTAATTATATTACTTGCTTGAGATTGAGACAATAGGCTTGACCTTAAGAGACTGTTGGCTTGTAGTAAACCCCCATATCTAGACAGCCGTGACCGTATAGTTGAGATGTATTCTATTTCAATATACGTAGCTGGCTATGTCTGCCCCCGCTCTCCAGTATTCTGGTTCTGGGGCGTGACATGGTTTAAGTGGTGGCCCATGCAGGTCTTGTTAATCAAGAAATGTGAGGGTTTACCGAATAGATGTCTCAATCAATATTCGTCCTTGATCTCCGCCCGTATTTTCAAATCCCTGAAATTCTTGCCCTGATTACATGCTTGTATCGTTGATCTGTCCTGGTCCTTCCTTATTGTTTTTCTGTGTCATTTTCCTCAGCGGTACTGTACCTGACCCTGCTGGTCAGCAAGAAAGAGCACCTCCCGTGGACCAGCAGCAACCTGGGGATCAAGCCCAGCATTCCGGAGTCGCCTCCAGAGTGATACCTACTGGAGGAGAGTCACCAGTTCGGCCCGTCCAGCCCGCAGAGCCAGATGATGGTACCTTAGTAGGCCTCATCAGAACCTTGATAGCTTCCCAGGATCGTCGAAGCGACGCCCTGCACCAGACAGTTCAAGATGCTTTGACTAGAGGCGGTCATCCAGGGAACCAGGCGGCGAACAGTTTCAAGCGATTGAACCCTCCTTTCTTCGACGGCAGCGAGGATGCGATTGCCGCGGATGCATGGCTTCAGGATACCGAGGTAATTCTGGAAGCGGCTAGGACACCCGAGAATGAGAAGGTGGTGGTGGTACGCCTGCAGTTGTTAGACTTGGCTCACTGTTGGTGGGCGGTGCAGGCCATGGGATTAGTGGCACCCATTGCTTGGGCAGTGTTTAGGGAGAGTTTCCAGACGAAGTATTTCGATGCTGTGGCTCGGTACGACTTGCAGACCAGATTTACCAACTTGAAGCAAGGAGGCAGAACAATCGACAGTTATGCATCGGAGTTTTCTAGACTCAGTAGGTTTGCCCCCACCTTGGTGGCAACCGAGTTTGATAGGGCCCAGCGGTTCCAGCAGTGACTACATTTGGAGATCTTGTTGGCAGTTGAGCAGTTCGAGCACCAGACGTTCGATGCGATCTTGAGAGCAGCTAGGAAGCATGAGTATACCTCCCAGAGGATCGTGGACAGGACCGGAAGCAGGAAGCGGTCCCACAGCCAGATGCACCAGTCATCAGCTCCAGCCCCGGCAGCTAGGGGATTGACCATTGGAACTCCGAGGCAGGCGGCCTCAGTAATGTCGGTTCAGCATTCGACCCCGACGTACCCGCAGCAGCAGAAGCAGAAGCAGACTTCCGCGATGGGATGTTCTCATTGCGGAAAGCCAGGGCATGTGGTGGCAGATTGTCGCAGGGTACAGGGATTGTGCCTGGCGTGTGGAGCAGCAGATCATAGGATAGAGGCTTGCCCAAATAGGGGTGGTTCATCAGCATCCAACCCTTCTAGCTCTTCGGTGAGAGGACCGACCCCAGCACCAGTTCAGCAGCAGCTGTATCAGTCTTCGAGGCCCTTGCCGCCTCAGTCTCAGGCATTCCAGCAACAGCACCCCCAGCAGTATGCACAAGCCCAAGCTCAGACCCAGAATAGGCAGAGAGGTTTCCAGCAGAGGGGACCGGTAGCCAGAGGACAAGGTCAGGCCATGATGATGGCTATGGATGAAGAAGTTGCACCAGGTGAGGTAGTGGCAGGTACTATTCTCGTCAACTCCTTTCCTGCTTCGGTATTGTTTGATTCTGGTGCATCGCATTCATTTATGTCTCTACGATTCGTGACACAGATAGGATTGGAGCCTGAGTCATTATCAGTGAGGCTCAATATACTTACTGGTAATGGTCTTGTGGGAGTAGATCGAGTATTTTCCTCGTGTCGGATCGTAGTTAGCGGTAGGGAGTTCCCCGCTAGATTCATAGAGTTTTCTATGGCAGACTATGATGTAGTCCTAGGCATGGATTGGTTGAGGAACCAGTATGCTAGGATAGACTGCCATATTGGCAGAGTTGTCTTTAGTATCCCCGGCGAGCCAGAGTTTTCGTTTTCCAGAGGCGCAGTGGAGCCATCTTCCCCAGCATTGCGGATGGCAGTAGCAGCAGTGCAGTTACCCCGGATAGTTGAAGAGTTTCCAGATGTCTTTCCAGAGGAGCTTCCAGGGATGCTGCCAGAGCGGGAGATTGAGTTCACTATAGACTTGATTCCCGGGACAGCACCAGTGTCAGAGCGAGTCTACAGGATGGCGCCTTCAGAGTTGGAGATTTTGTACAAGATGATTGAAGAACTGAGGACCAAGGGATTCATCCATGCTAGTGGATCGCCTTGGGAAGCCCCGATGCTTCTTGTGAAAAAGAAGGATGGTACGTCCAGGCTATGTGTTGACTATCGTACCTTGAATTTGGTGACAATCAAGAATAGATACCCTCTTCCGAGGATAGATGACTTGTTTGATCAGCTCAGAGGGGCTTCAGTGTTCTCGAAGATCGACTTGCGATCAGAATACCACCAGATCAGAGTCAGAGAGCAGGACATCCCGAAGACAGCATTCAGATCGAGGTATGGACATTGGGAGTTCCTTATTATGCCCTTTGGAGCAACCAATGCGCCGGCCGTATTCATGGATCTCATGAATCGTATTTTTATGCCTTACTTGGATCAATTTGTGATCGTGTTCCTAGATGACATCCTGGTCTACAGTAAGAGTGAAGCAGAGCATGAGCAGCATCTCAGAGTCGTCCTTCAGACGCTTCGGGAGCATCAGTTGTACGCCAAGTTCAGTAAATGCGAGTTCTGGCTCGATCGCATTTCGTACTTGGGTCACATCATTACCCGAGGAGGAGTGGAAGTGGATCCCCAGAAGATTGTGGCTATCGAGTCATGGCCGGTACCCAGCTCAGTGGCAGAGGTTCGCAACTTCCTTGGATTGGCCGGCTACTACCGGCGGTTCGTTTCAGATTTCGTAAGGATTTCAGCACCGATGACCCAGTTGACCCGCAAAGATGTGCCATTTGTTTGGACAGCAGAGTGCCAGGAATCATTTGAGAAGTTGAAGCGAGGTTTGATAACGGCTCCCATTCTCACCCTTCTAGATGGGACCGGAGGATTCACAGTTTATTGCAACGCTTCAGGCAGAGGATTGGGGTGTGTCTTGATGCAGCATGGGAAGGTAATATCTTATGCGTCACGTCAACTTCGTGATCATGAGAAGAATTACCCGACCTACGACTTGGAATTGGCGGCGGTAGTGTTTGCTTTGAAGTTGTGGAGACACTACTTGTACGGAGATAGAGTAGAGATCTTTACTGATCATAAGAGCCTGAAGTATGTTTTCACCCAGAAGGGCCTTAATATGCGGCATAGAAGATGGCTCGAACTATTGGTAGATTATGATGTGGATTTACAGTATCATTCCGGGAAGGCCAACGTTGTAGCAGATGCATTGAGCAGAAGAGCCGGAGTTTATCTCCTGACGGCGCAACCAGAATTATTGGCAGATCTTCAGAAGATGTGAATTGAAGTAGTTCTTCCTACCAGTGTGGCATTGATGGCCAGTCTACAGGTTCAGTCCAGCATAGTTGAGAGGATCCGGATGGCGCAGTCAACAGATTCTAAGATCCAGCGACTCAGAGCAGAGTGTGAAGCAGGAAGAAGGCTAGAGTTATGTATCCATAAAGACGGTACCCTTCGGCACGACACTCGTCTTTGTGTACCCAGTGGAGATATCAGACAGGAGGTCATGGTAGAAGCCCACAGTTCATAGTATTCTATTCATCAAGGTGGTACGAAGATGTACCGTGATATTCGTCAACATTTTTGGTGGAATGGCATGAAGAGGGAGATAGCCCGGTTTGTCTCTCGGCGTTTGGTTTGCCAACAGGTTAAAGCTGAACATCAGAGGCCCGTTGGACTTTTTCAACCCTTACCGATCCCAGAATGGAAATGGGAGCATATAACCATGGATTTCGTGACCGGATTGCCCAGATCTCCGGCCGGCAGAGATGCTATTTGGGTTATAGTTGACCGTCTCACGAAGGTAGCACACTTTCTCCCATTCAGAGTTGGACAGTCGATGGCGCAGCTAGCAGAGATGTACCTCAGGCAGATCGTCAGGCTTTACGGTGTGCCAGTCAGCATCACTTCAGACAGGGATTCAAGATTCACATCACACTTTTGGTGCAGCTTGCAGAAGAGTTTGGGGACTCGTCTTCAGTTCAGCTCAGCTTATCACCCGCAGACAGATGGCCAATCAGAGCGCACAATCCAGACCCTTGAAGATATGTTGAGATCCTGTACCCTTGACTTCGGTGGTTCATGGGAGAATCATCTGCACCTGGTGGAATTCTCGTACAATAACAGTTATCAGGCCAGTATCCAGATGGCACCATTCGAGGCTCTTTATGGCAGGAAGTGCAGATCCCCGCTAGCATGGGACGAAGTCGGAGAGAGGCAGATGCTCGGACCTGAATTGATTTCCTAGACGGTTGAAGTGGTCAGGAAGGTCAGAGATCACCTCCGAGTTGCCCAGGACCACCAGCGCCATTGGGCCGATGCTCATCGGCGTCCCTTAGAATTTGCTGTCGGCGACCATGTATTCCTTAGGATCTCGCCTAACCGCAGCGTCATTCGTTTCGGCATGCGGAGAAAGCTTAGTCCTAGGTATATAGGGCCGTTCGATATTCTAGAGCGAGTAGGAGATGTATCCTATCGTCTCGCTCTTCCGCCGTCGCTAAGTGAGGTACATGATGTATTCCATGTGTCCCAATTACGACGGTATATTTCGGACCCGAGCCACATCCTAGACCATTCGGAATTGGTTGTTGGTACCAACCTTTCGTATGAGGAGAGGCCCATGTCTATTTTGGACCGGAGGAAAAAGATACCCAAGAACAAGACTATTAAATTAGTCCGTGTTGTTTGGGGTCATCACTCTCTAGGTGAGTCAACGTGGGAGCGTGAGGACGATATCCGATCGCGATATCCCTACCTGTTTGACTCTTGAGGTATAATGTCTTTCTTATGCCTTACATTTTCCCTTCCTTGCTTGCATTGTATGATTGTATGATTGGACTGCTTAGTGTAACTTGCCTGTGCTTAGTGTACATTGTCGTGGCAATCTCTAGCTCCTTGATTAAATTTCGAGGACGAAATTCTTTTAAGGTAGGTAGAGTTGTCACCCTCATTTTCTATATTTTCTCAGCTTGTGGGATTTCGGTATTTCTCGTATTTTGATTTTGGCATGGCTCGGTTTTATTGGGGATGGTTCGGTTTGGTTCGGTTTTATGTGTTGGAACACCCTAGCCCTATGCTACACCCTCAACCCACCACAACACCCTCTTTATAACTCCACCAACCTCTTCTCTCTCTTCATAACCACCATTAATTTCTTCTTCTTCTTCTTCCTCCACACAACTCTCCTAACCCTAGGCAAGTGCATCTTGCCACTACATGAGGACCCTCTTTTCCTTGTCCATTTGCTAGTTTAGGATATGGAGATCAACATTAGTTCTTGGGTTTTTATGATTTGGAGTCTCTGTTGATGTAGATCTAAGTTATTGCTATTTTCGGATTTTGCATGTTTTGATCCTTTTTGGTTGGTTTTCCTTGAGTTCTGAAGTTTCCATGTGGAAGAGCTTTCAGTTTCACTCCAGTTGGAGCCTTGGAAATCCGGATTTAGAGTTCGGATGGCCAAGTTATGATGCTTTGAAGTTTTGGTTTCAGCCATGTGTTCTTGCTGTTTGGAGAAGACAGTGAGCAGTGTGCAAAGCTGTTTAGCTACGCACACTGAGCTACGCGCGCTCTTTAGCGCTGCGTACGCAGGCTTGAGTGCGCTTCCTGTTGGAAGTGTGTCTCCTTGAGCGTGCGTGACTTTCACATACTGCTCCCTTGAGCGTGCGTGACTTTCACGTATGCTGCTCCCTTGAGCGTACGTGACTTTTCATGCAGTTGCTCCCTTGAGCGTGCGTGACTTTCACACACTGCTCCCTTGAGCGTGCGTGACTTTCACACACTGCTCCCTGTAGCGTGCGTGACTTTCACACACTGCTCCCTTCAGCATGCGTGACTTTGACACACTGCTCCCTGTAGCGTACGTGACTTTCACACACGGCTCCCTTGAGCGTGCGTGACTTTCACACACTGCTCCTGTAGCGTGCGTAACTTTCACCTATGCTGCTCTCTCAGCGTGCCTGACTTTTCGTACGCTGCTTCCCTGACCCCCTTGCTTAACCCATTAGCTCTTGGAGTTTTTGTCATGAACTTGATTTTACTTAATATATTGGAATGACTATGGTACATGGCTTGGTATGACATGGAACTAGCATAACACGACAGTGACCCGTAGTGGTGCACTCCTGACATGACCAACATGACTTGATAGTGGCCCATGGCGGCGCACTCCTGACTTGACATGACTTGATAACTTAACTTGACTTGCCTTGACACCGTGGGTGGTTCTTCTTGCTTGCTTGTTAAATCCACTTGTCCTGTCTTGCATCATGTCTAGGATGGGACTCCTGAGTACCACGGTCAGGAGTACCTACTAAAATGGATTAAGGTTAATAACTAGAATAACACAGTAGTCATGAAGAGATGACACAGCTACAGGCAATCCCGTTACCTGGGCGCTCTTGGGATCTGTAGCCTGCCGTCGAGTAGGGCACATTTCCAGCGCACCGTCGAGTGTTGTACCCTCTAAGTCACCTAAGGGTACATTTGTCTCCTGGGCGATGTACCCACCTGATTTCAACCCTAATCTTTCGTCCTGGGTAGCCTGGATGGTCTGCAGGGCTTGTGGCTGTGGAACAATCTCACTGCATCTTGTTAGTAATTAGGCCTGTGATAACCCTAGTTAGTTAAAGTAGTAAGCCGTAGGATCTGCTTGGCCGTGATTGATTGAATGAGGTATAACTAGTCTGGGTATGTCTTGATCCAGTACCAGAATGTTTTCTGTCTTGATTGCTTACATTATTATCTTGCCGATAAATGGTGGAAAACCAAGCTCTGTTCAGATGAAGGGTTACAACCTCGGTCCTTGTTTGGTTTACGGGTTGTAACCTGGCTATCGGAATAGTTCCATGGTTATCTCGTCGTATATCATCCTGACATGTTTTCATAATTCTAGTTTTAATATTATATCTTCTTGTGTTAATGCTGGTTTTTGTTCTTATTTCGTGGCCCCCTTGTGGCACTTGCTCTTTCTGGGGTTGACCCAGCTGGTTTTGTGTGGCCAGATTTCGGAGCAGCTCCCGAGGATCTACCAAGCTTCCAGCCCAATGGTGGCGACTAGAAGGAACCCGGGCTACGAGTGGGTTTTCTATTTTGTTTCGCTCACTCTATTGTAAATTTATTCTTTTGAGGCATTTAGCCGACGAGCACCTATTAGCTCGATGCACTTTTACCTTCTGTCTGCCTACGGGCTGTAAACATGATTAACAAATCCTAGGGTTGATCATGTATGACTTAAACTCTTGCTAGTCCTAACATTTTGTACGACTAGCTTCATGATCAGCTGGTATGTAATATTTGGGACGCCTTTTATTGTATATTTAATGATCATACATCTTGTAATTATATTACTTGCTTGAGATTGAGGCAATAGGCTTGACCTTAAGAGACTGTTGGCTTGTAGTAAACCCTCATATCTAGACAGCCGTAACCGTATAGTTGAGATGTATTCTATTTCAATATACGTAGCTGGCTATGTCTGCCCCCGCTCTCCAGTATTCTAGTTCTGGGGCGTGACAACTTCTTTCTCCTCCAACGAGAAAGTTGTATCGCAATCTGACGACATCAAATTCGACTCCTCCCATAAAATACTTGTGGTGCGCCTCAATCGACAGGCGTATGAGGAGTTCATCTCTGAAGGCAGCACGAGTCCTTCGAAGCGGCTGCCAAAGCCGAAGACGACTCGCCAAGTCTGGGTGCACAAGGCCGATGCACCTGGCACCATCACTGAAGGGTATGCACTACCGCAGCTGGCCCTTCCTGCTGACGTTCTCAGCAACAAGGATTCCCCTGCTGGTGCCGTACATCTGTCTGGAAAATACAGTGTTGACTGTATTCCCCAACCATCTTCTTTCCAGTCGAAGAAGATGCGCCAACGGAGCATAGGTGCAACCAATCTCCAGTGCATGAGCTCTGGTATGCAGGAGAGAACGTCTGTCTTCAATAGACTCACTTACTGTAATGGCAAGGCACAATTGGATTCTGAGTACTATACGCCTTCACGGGCTAGTACAAAGAAATCCAAGACAACACAGGCCATGCACCATGAATGTGCTATGCCAACAACAAACCAGAAACTTGCGTTCAGAATCATGCATACTGCTATGGTAAGAAGTACAGAGTCGACTCAGGCGTATCTGTGCCAGAAACGGGTCGACTCTCAAAGTCCCTGTCCCGCTTGGACGCATCTACTGCGTTTCAAACCCAGTCTGGCTGGGCAACTGCGATGTTGAGTCCATGCGCCCACTTGGATGGTGCGTATGAAGTGGACTCAAGTTGCCATAAATGTTTTTTCTCTACCAACGATCTGGGCGTATCTCATACGTGTGAACCAGATCAGGGGGTACAACACATGACTATCCCGGTGCTTGGCCTTGCCATGCGCCTGATGGGGGTGTTAAAGTAAACTCTCCCATCATGATTTACATAATATGATCAGTCACAAACGCAGATCATGAGAGCTGACCAATAAGCACAATGTGTCCCTCGCAGGGCATACTTGTGCTATGGTCACCATCAACTACTGTTGTTTCAAAACAGCGGCTTCACCATAGAGACAGTTCGTGTTTCAACGACTATAATCTACGGCACCTATCCGACGTTGCCTCGGAAAGAAAGTGCCAATTGTAGACGTAGCAAAGCCCAAGGTCGCTTCATGTCATGTTGTCTCTAATTCCCACTCATCCGTGAGAAAGACAACCAACAACTCTTCAGCCTCTGCATCCAAGACTCAGCTGAGGAAGAGCAAAACAGTGGTCCCATCCCCAGTGGTGTACGAACGTACCCGAGCAAGGATCAAGGACCCGGCAAAAGCAACAGCCGGGGGTAGTCAAGCTTCTGACAACCCACCCCTCGAAGACGAAGAAGCGCTTTGACAAACAGACCCTGACGTAGCTGGCGGTAGCCAACACGAGGCCTCAGAAGAAGAAGGCCCTCGACAGGAAAGCGAGGTTGAAAGCGAAGCCTTGACCGATCCATCCACTTTCATCTATGTCATGATAGCTTACATGGTAGGGGGTGGTGATGCAGGAGAATCAGACGCCCCAGTGCCAGACATCGTACAGCACATAGATACTCTTGAGGGGAGTCTCGAAACCCTCTCTGCCTCCATGCAGATCCTGACCCAGACAGTGTTCGACATTCGAACCACGCTGGCAAGGGAACCTGTCTCCACCAGCCCCGATTTAGGGGCCAACGAAGAATCAACGATACCCCTTAAGGGGTATCTTCAGGGGCAGAGCACCAAACTGCAACACGAGCATCAGCTCCTTCCAATATCCAGCTACAGGCCATACTGCCTTCACCTGCTTCCAGCTCGACAGAAGACTTGGTCGAGATGGTCAGAGACCTACGGGAGCATTTTGAGGCCCAAAGTAGACAGGAGGATCGCCAGAAGATGGGACTCCCACAACCTTACCCCCTCGAATGGAACAAAGTGGTTTATCCTCCCAAGTATAAACTGCAAACATTGATACCATACGACAGGAAGGATTCTCCTCGTCGGTACCTGACCTACTTTCAGTCTCAGATGGGGTATCTCCCAAAAGAAGATGCCTTACTCACGAGTCTGTTTGTCGGGGCTTTAAACGGAGCCGCCTACGACTGGTACTGCAGTCTGCCTGACAAATCCATATCATCTTTCGATGACTTGACACGCCTCTTCCTTGATCGATTCTACGACGGGAGGGAGACATGACCATGTCGTCTCTCATAGAAGTACGGTAGACTGAGAATGAGACCGCTCGAGTCTTTATCGAACGTTTTCGACAAGCATGCCTAAGGTTTCCTCCGAGCATGCTGGACCATGCACTCATCGGAACATATAGCACGAACATGCTCCCTGCAATCAAGCTCTGGCTCAACTCCGCTCCTCCGCCTGATTGGAGCGTATCGATTATTGAAGCCGAAGCTGCTGAAAGGAAGGCACATAATGCTTGCCTTCTGGGGGTTAACTTCCCTACCTTTGACAACAAAGGAAAACGGACTGCGACCAGCAGTAGCAGCCGCAAAGCAAAAAGAAAGCATGAATTGACTGTCAATGCGTCTAACAACACGCAAGGTCCTGCCCAGAGGCCTCCTACCGTATCCCGACCGAAGATGGTCTACTCCTTCCACGATGAGGATATCTTACACCTCTTCGAGATGCTGAAATAGGGCAACAAAATCAAGTTGCCTGATCCTAAGTGTCCTGACGAAGTAGGCAGAGTAGACGACCCGAGGTATTGTCTCTACCATCGGTTCTTTGGACATCCAACTAAAGACTGCAACATCCTCAAAGACTACATACAACGCATGATCAATACGAACATTATCTCAGTCCATTACGAGGAAAAGACAGTCTCGGCTAACATGGTGTCGCTCCAGTTCGACACCTTACCGCCTACCACAGCTCAAGATGGCGTCGTCCTTATCCCAAAGGCGACAATAGAAGTAGTCAACCTTCCACCAACCCGCGATAATGTGGGTTGGATGATACCACCCACAACATCTAAGGGAAAGATCATATGGGTTCACCTGAATCTCATTCCAGAGCTGACTCAACCAGGGGTACCCTCTACCTCTAAAAGCAAAGGCAAGAAGACCAAGTCTTGCCGAATGGTGACTTCCTCCCTTGAGGAAGCACTGCCCGTACAAACGCGTTCACAGCAGAATGCCCAGCCATAAGAGGCTCCGTCCGAAGTGATGCCTCCTATCATCACCACAGCTGTCCAAGGAGAAGGTTCATCCCAACCTCCTGCAGCTGATAAACAAAAGCAGAAGGAGGCCTGCTTCGACAGGCCTTTTCGAAAAGACAACACTCCGGGGTTAGCCGATCCCCATAACTTTGACATACAGGCACAACTGGCCAGTACTCCCACACGGCTTCCCTATTCGAGCTCCTCCGCCTATCCAAAGATACTCGGGAAGCTCTCTGTGAAACCTTGAAGGACGCCGAGTTTTTCATCAGTCAGGTCAAGCTGCATGACGACGATCCTACAACATGTCTGCACTACCATAATTTGGGAGAGATCATCCCCAGCGTCACATTCACTCAATAGGATATACTGCTCAAGAACAACAGGCACAACAGACTCCTGTATTACACTGGGTATGTCGGTGCCACCAAGGTGGATCGAATGCAGATTGACCCAGGGTCTTCTCTCAGCATCATCCCCCAAACTCTACTTCAGACCTTAGGGATCCCGATGCATCGTCTGACAGCATCTTACACTACCATCAGTGGCTTGAGTGCCAATAAGAGTGAGCCGCTGGGGAAGATCCGCTTGAAGTGCCACATCGACGACCTCCAGACCGAGGTAACTTGCTATATTATGGATGCAGACGTCAACTACAACATCTTGTTAGGACGGCCATGAATACATGAATACATGGTAGTGCCATCCACTCTCCATTAATGTATGAAATACTTGTCCACTAGCTGCATCTTTCGAAAAGAGTTTGTTGATATCGATCCCTTCAGAGGGATTGAAGCCTTCTTCACTGACGCTAATCTATAAAAATTAATTCATCTCGGAGATGAAGGCAATGATGCTGATGACGAGGCAGAAGCTGAGGTCAAAGCTGACTCATAGGCGGATATTATAATCAACGCTCTCCTAAAAGTGCGACTCAAAGGGAGGCCACCTCAGACATCGGCCCCTATGGTAGTCAAACTCTGTGGAAAGGTGCCAGCTTCTCCGGACATGACATCCAATGAAGCTCCATTAAAGATATGCCTCAAAGGCAAGCCCCCTCAAGTAGCGGCTCCTCTCGTAGCCAAGCTACGGGGAAAGGCTCCAGCTCCTGACATACCAACTGAGGCCTCCCTCAAGGTACGGCTCAAAGGCAGACCTCCTCAGTTGTCAGGACCCGTCAGGCCGCAAGAGAAGACCTCGACGTCCTTCTCAGCAGAGTTCCAGGAGCCAGCACGGGGCAAACTCCCAAAAAACTCTCCTGAACCTCCCAAGGCTATTCCAGTTCTTACTGATGGAGAACTTAGAGAGTACATATCGGCTAATGTTAATGCCCCATCCCTCGATGATGTAATCCCTTGGGACAAGATCCCGTATTTTATCAATAAGAGAGTATCTTTCAATTATTCTAGTCTTCCACATTGGAATACCATGTACACTCTAGATAATTCTCTACAGTCGTTGTAAACCCAAATAACGACTGTGAGTTATATAAATTGAGTTGTTTTATACCAAGGAGTCTGTTACATAGTTCCATCTCAGAACAAGGACGAGAAGCCCATTATCTTTGGCAAAGTCGAGCGTCACCAAGACCTCCGACCGATGGAGCCAGAACCCGATACCGACAGAATACAAACCTACCGGTACAATGATCGAGCCAAGTATTTCATCCAAAAGATGGGTTACAACTTGAAGAGTGGCCAAGGTCTCAACTACGGCAAAGTTCGATGCCTTTCCCTACGACTTCCAGTGCCAAAAGGGAAGCTGCAAGACTATTATCACCGTACCCGACGGAGGGTAGGCTACATCACGCCTCCAACAACTCCCGAAGAATCAGAAGCAGAGGATGTCATACATTCTCAGTCATCTAAAACTTCAACTTGGGACTCCGAAACCAGCATCGGCTTAGTCTTCAGGAAGGTGCTGTCAGCCAACATGACAATCGTACATCCTATCGACGGCAAATCCTCAGGGAAGTTCCACTCTTAACATCTGTCAAAAACATACTGCCTCTCCCCAAAGGGAGGATCAGTAGACTTGACCAAACCAAGTTCACACCCTTTCTTTTGAGATCATATGCTCCTGGAACCTAGTTGTTTCGTCGCATTATATCCCCAGTAGAAGAATAACCACATCCACATTACCTCTGAGTTGCTTCTCTACACCCTATCAAGCAGGATCCTGCACCAGATCATGCTTAAGGCAATGTTTACCACGTCCACATCACCCTGAGTAAACATTATGTACAACAATCCCTGTGTTGTTGCACCATAGAACATCTACGTCCATATCACCTCTGAGTTGTTCTATAAAACTCTACAGAGCTTACTCCTACCATGTCCATATTACCTCTGAGTAGGAAAATTCTACCAATTAGCCCATATTTACTATGTCCACATTACCTTTGAGTAAATATGTGGGTCCTCTCTTTCAACTTATCAGTCCGTACCTAAAACCAAGGTACGCCAAGGATAATAAGTCTATATAAAACCTCCAGTGGAAGTACCCCATATTTACCATGTCCATACTACCTCTGAGTAAATATGCTGGGTCTATCATACAACTTATTATCTGCACCCATAGACAAAAGTGTGCAACATATAATAGGTCCACAAAAATCACAAAAGATTGAATAAAGCAAAGGTTTTTTTATTTCTTCAACAAAGGAAATAACAGGGCTACATCTTTCAAAACCTACATCAAAAGAGAGACAGAAGTGTCTCCAAAATAAAATGAAATAAGGCAAAAGAACTAAGGATCGGCAATCAATTCGTCAACCCGACGCTGCAAGTCTTGAGCTTTAGTCTCCACAGTCGCCAGAACGCGACGCTCAGCTTCCTGGCACCTTGCGTGCCTGGCCTCAGGAGCAAGGTCGGCGGCGAACTTGTCATCCAACTCCTTTTTCTGACGAAGCAAGAAGACCGCGTGGCGAGTGCACCTCACTGTCTCCTCCATAAGCTGGATATGTTTGGCATGTGCTTGTTCAGAATCAGCCAGAAGCTGGGCTCGCTGCTCTTGCAGATGACGAATCTACGTATCAACTTTTGCGAGGTTGATCTTCAGGGACTCTCTCAGTATGACCTTCTCCTCCATCGACGAGAATAAACTCTCCTCCTTTTCTACAACATCGGCCATCTCTTGCGCCCTGGTAGCCATAGTGTCAGAGTGAGCCGACTCAACGGCAGCCTCCAGCTTATTCTGCTCTTCTTCAGTTAAGACAGAAAAGTCGTTCTGCCGAATGTTTCGAAGCTCCATCGGGCGAAGGTCGAGCTCAGCCATCAAAGCTTCCAAGATCTCGGCTATATGATCATGGCCTTGGTAACTCCGAATCTGTTGGATAAATGGAAGTGCCATGTGCTTCACGATCGCAAAGCTTTCGCCCTCATCCAATACAGCCGACACTTTCCATCGCAACATCTTGTTGACAGCCTCGACCATGAATCTTACATATTTATTTACATCAACTAGCACTTGAGACGTCATTACAGGAGTTGTCAGAGCCACTACAAGAGCCAAGGAAGCAACTCTTGCATAAGCTCCTACACCTGAGGCTGAGGGCGTAGTCGTCGCTTGGCTCGCAGGAGCCTCAGATCTTATACCTTCAGGAGAAGAAACCGGAGTCTCGGTAATCACGTCCTCTGAACCTCCATGAGGACCCGATATCTTTCTCCAGCAGGAGGGAGAAGGGTTGCACCTTCTACCAGAGGGCTCTTGCCCTTATTTAGGTGGGCATCAGGAAGCCGCACAACAGTTGAGCCTGCCACAGTAGTCTCGGGAGCAACAGAAGCGCATCCTCCTACCGTCAATGAAGGATTTTCGACATCGGGCGAGAGAGTAGATCCTTTCATCTTTTTCTTATTTAAAATTAGAGTAGGACTCAACTGTCGAGCTACTCCTCCTTCACCAACATCGACTCGCGGGTTAGTATTCGGGCTCGGCAGGCGGATCATGTCATCCACCGGGTCAAGAACAGGGCTAGATAATGGAGCAGCCCTTGAAATTGGGCTCTCCAAAGCCTCCCTAAGAGAGGGTTCATCGGTCGACTTCTCGGCACATTCCTCTCTGCTTATTGTGGGATCATCCCCAGCAACATCTTCTCCAGGAATGCCGTCTAGAGAAGACGAGTCCCATTCTTCCTCCTCATCAAGAGGGGTTTTTCTGACAACTTCTTTTGAGCCCCCCGTGCCAATTTTGGGGGACCCCAAAATAAGTTGCTTCACTCCCTGTGAAGACTCTACTCCACCTTCCTGATGAGAGGGGTCAACATCCTTAGGTGCTGCTTCACCTGTAGTATCATCTCTACCGTGGCCCAAAGTGCTGGAGACCTCCACAGTGACACCATCGTCCAAAGTCTCCTTTATAGGAGACGGTACGATCGGAGTGACACGCTCATCAGGCGAGCTTGCCACCTCCTTCAGATGGCTTGGGCCCAGTTTTGATGACCGGGGTTTTTTTTTCTCCTGCATAAGAAGAAAACATATAAGCAAAAGAGGAAAGAGTCAAACCAGACAAATGATAATGCACATACCACTGTGGGAGCTGGTTCTGCAGGAGCCGTCGAAGGCTGCACCTGTATAGCTAAGGCCATCTTGGGCCTCTTCGGGTTCGATGAATCTTCCTCCATCGGGGTACGTCTCTTTGATGGTCTGGCCGAGGGGTCCTCCTGAGAGCTTTCTGCCAGTACCACAGAGGCAGTCATGTATACTGTCACTTCAGGAGGATGATAAGCTCAAGCCATCGCCAGCATGTCTTTCGAAGCTTCGAGCTGCGTACCGGCAATGAACTGGTCTTCCGGTCAAATCCAACGGGAACAGTATTCATCGCGCAGTAAAACTTTGCCACATAATACAAGATATGTGGCTGGAGGTTGCGGACCGGCAGCATGAATCGCACCCCCGTGCACCCGGCATTGTAATATTGCCACCCCCTGGCACCATCCAGTAAACACCCAACGAATCCCAGAGAGCTACTAGGGTTTTTCAATATTAGTTGGTTATAGCCGAATTGGCGTACGAACCGAATGGGCAAATATGGCTCCAAGAAGCAGCAATTCCAGTTTTGATACATAAGGTAGGAAAGTTGGATGCTCTGCAGCCAGTAGAACCCCCACGGTGCCAAGGTAATTGCATCTTTGCCGTATCTTCCAGCTCTTCATCCGCTTCACAGCCATCAAAAGTAGGAGCTACCTTGATGATCTCCCATCCTTGGAGATAAGACATAACCCTCCTACAGATAGGTACACCTATATGCAGCCACTTCCGCCTGTAGAAGCGGTGAATAAAAGCGTCGCCATCCTCATGCTCCTCGGCCAACCCAGGAGTCATTATGTTCGGGTGGTGCACAATCAGCCACCCCATCAGGTAATGGAAGGGCAGCTCCATACGAGGGAAATTGCCTTTCTTTTCCTTCTCTCCTATCACATCATCGATGAATTCTTTCAAACCCTACTTCAGGTTACGCACCATAGCGAAAAGCAGAGCTGATAACCAAAGACCAGCTTCACAGCCGACAAAATGAGATTCCTGGATACCCTCTCCAAAGAACCGAGCCCACCGACGAATACATGGTCACGCAGCCATAGCATCATAAAGGACGCCAACACGGCCTTTGGAGACATCTTGTGTGTAACACCCACTTTTCTAAAATAAGGGTAATTTTGAAATTTTGTATTTTAAATCATTAAAATATTAGATTTTAGTCATAATATGATTTTTGGTGATCTTTAGTTATTTTAAAACTATTTAAAATGGTAATATGTGAATTTGGTGTTTTGATAGTGTAACCTTAGTCATGCATGACCTAGAAGACTAGTCATGATCATGGAGACCTAATCATGTGTTTAGAATCTCATATTTTTACTTTTTAGCCTAAGGGTATTTTGGTCATTTTGATACTTTTGTAAAATTGTAAATTATATGAATTAAATATGTAATAGTTAATTATTTGAGATTTGACCTAGAAGTTTAGCCTAATCTAGATGTTAGTCATGACCCTAGAGACTTAGTTAGAGGGTTTCAACTAAGTAATCAAATTAGATTAATATCTAGATATTTTGTTAGTGGGATATTTTAGGCTAAATGTTAAGAAAGGTTACTTTAGTTGTGAGCCCTTAGATTGGCTTGAATTTGTTGGAGAAGTCTTGACCACTCATCCTAAACCCTAACCCTAACCTAATGGCAACCATCAAACACCCCCTATAAATACAACACATTAACCCTTTAGCATCATTTTAAATCATTTTAATTGCCTCTTTTGTGTTATTCCCCAATTCTTCCCCTAATATCGAAATTCAGTCCAATTTGATCCTAATCGATTGCATCATCATCCCCAATAGTAGAGGGTACTAAGGGAGGCTAGTTAGCAAGGTTTCAAAGTGGATTGACCATTCAAATTGGAGAAGAACACCTTCCCCTTATTAATTTTTCATTGAGGTTTCACCCTCGATAGGTAATTGCCCTAAAACCTATTTAAATTTTAGTTTCTTTCCATAGATGCTTTCATTTCGGGTTTCCCTAGGTGTAGCCTAAGTTTGGTAGGAATTCGTGTCCATTTCGTGTCCGTATCGAACACGTATCGGTGTTTTTAATAAGGTGTTCGATGAAATGTTTGAGAGAAATAAATTGTGTTAATTTCAGAATCTAATTGAATATAAAATTAGGTTATTATGTGTATATCACTAAATAATTTGGCTGAGCACAAATTCGAGTCGTGTCCGTGTCCAAAACGGACACGAACTCACTGTACGAGCAGCCACACACATGTCCTGCTGCCACATGTGTCGTGCTCACTGCACAGACCATTTGGAACCACCAAAATTGGTGTGGAGGTCGGGGCAGTGACTGACAAGTCACTCCCAAAGTTTTACGACACGTCGTGTCGTGTCGGACACGAAAACACGTGTGCACTGATTTTACACACACTGTGCATGCGCGAGAAAACCGTACTGACACGCACTTCGTGTCGTATCCTGTCACCACGAGGACACGATTCAGGGTGATGTGTGTGTAGCCCTATACCCCCTCTACGTACGTGTATGAGACCATGGGTGTTCGTGCCCTGTGTTGTGCACAATTGTGCACGACACGGCTGCACGAGATAGCCTTCATTGACTGTTTTAAACTGAGTTCGAACCATGTTTGGACACTTCGTGTCCCCTTGTTTGGACACGAGAACAACCCTTTTACACTTGTACACGTTTATAACCCCTCTGTGCACATTAATTGGTATTTAAACTTGGTTTTCGAAATCAATTTCGAGTTACAAATGACAGGTTTCATGAAACTCTGATACTGTATTTAAAATTAGGATTTTTATGTGTTTAATTGAATTTAAATTTACATTGTACATGTTTTAAGTGCACTGATAGGATGTTAGATAACTGGGGAGTAAATGGTGGTATGTTGCTTTCAATTTCATTATTTAGTTAACTGAACTGTTAAAATTTCTGAGTATTAAATCAATGAATGATGTAAACTGAAATTTATACAGGGAACCTATGAACTGAAATTGAGAAATGGGGTTTGATCCTTAACTGAAATCATAGTACTTTTTAAAACTAAAAACCTGAGATATAGGTTTGATTGGATAACTTAAATTGGTTTGATTCCTGAGAATAGGATTTTCAAAAAAACTGTCAACTGATAAGTTCACCGATACTTGTTCCTTCTAGTGATACTTCACTGATTTTGGGGATTCGAATACAAATTATTAGTTTATCTCTATGTATATACATATATAAGTATATTTGTATGTATTTACTGTATGTGTGTGTCTATATATCACTAGAGTATGCACATATGTATGAGAGTTGATGTTGATACCTGAGAAAGGTTGAGTGGATAGGTGTATCCTGAGATGTTGAATGTGGGGATCGAGTTTAGGCCTATAGCAGACATCTCCAATAGCAGTAGCAGCAGTAGAGTAGAGTTATTTTCATGTTACATTTAAGTTTAGACCATCTTCTCTTCCTAACTTCATTACCATTCATGGTTAAGACAATTCCCTCTAGGTTCAGTTCTTAGGATAATAGGACTTGATCTGCCCTTTGTATTTGGTTTAGGTTGTGCATGGTGCAGTCCACCTTTGTTTAATGGTTCAGTCATGGAATGAATGTATTATTCCAGATGTCCGACTGCCTAGATGGATTCATGATCTTTCTACCTTGCCTTGACCAATTCCATATCTTAAGTATTAGAAAATTAGGACCATACTATATTTTGAAGATAGTGGTTTAGCCACATTATTAAGTTTAAACCTTTATCCTATATATCCTGTCCATTCTGAGTTTAGTCTCAGATATTAGTAATATAGTATGAAGGGAGTAGGTTCAGTGAAAAGCTTGTGTGGAATAAGGAGAGCTCAGTTGTGTAGCCCATCTATGAGTCAACCCCTATATTTATAGGTCATTATATATATGTGCCTATCCTCAAGTATACTTTATATATACCTTCATGTGGTTGGTAAGGGTTTTAGGAAGTATACTCTATAGCTTTAAAATAAGGATGTAGCACAAAGTGAATATTAAAAATCTGATTTTAGGAGGAGGTTTTGATACCATTTGTAAACATTACCACTAATGATCTAACTTAGCCAAAGCCCTAGATTAGATTAAACCAACTAGGTTTGACCAAGTTGACAATTGAGCAAGATTGACTAGTGTTGACCCAAATTGACCCTTGATAGCCTTGTTGTTGACCTAGATTGGTGTTGACCAGAGTTGACCAAGAGTTGACTTTGGCCTAGATTGACCTAAAAATCATGTAGATGCATTGTACACTACATTTATAACTCCTTTGTATACATCATGACTTGTGTTGCTCTAAATAGGACTCAAATACCTCATTTCGGACAGTATATTCTCACAGACTTTCAGATCGCAGGCGAGTACATTCTCTGATCGTTTCATACATGTCACGACTTATATTCTTGCTCTAGATTACTTTACTTGATGCTGACACTTGTTATCATGGATTGGTACTATATGGATCTCTTCTTGGGATGTTATCCTCCTTTGCGGGCGCATCAGATACTTCATGTCGTGTGTTTCATGTACATCATTTATTCTTTGCTCTTACGTTATTTATGTACACTCATGTTCTATCATGATCTTTAATATACGCTTATGTACTTTCATGTGCTCTCGTGTACGTTCATGTTTTCTCATGTGCTTCGTGTGTAACTAAAACATCATGTTCGTAACGTAACTTGACTGGATCCTTGTGTATTGATTGTGGGTAGGGGTGAGTATAAATGGTCATATGATTTACCCATCATGTTCACTTTATTACTTTTCGTGTGCAATACAGCCTTCTTGGCTGGTGTCTCTCTTGTTCACTCATGTACATCATGTTCAACCCAAGCCAATTATATGCCATCTCGTACTCTAAATTACTAGTCACTTACAGTTCTTATTTATCATATATATATTTCCAGTTATCAAATATCTCTCATGTTTTTATGTACATCTTCTTACAGCGTTTTAAGTATCTTACTCTATTGCCTGCTTTATATTTCCTGCCATAATATGAACTGCATGAGATGTACTGTGCTCGCTCCCGTCCTGACTTGACTTGTTGAAAATATTACAGATGATACCGAAGACTTCTGCCCATCCTAATATGGAGCCCATCTAGACGATACCTGTGAGTTTGACCCACATGAGGATCCAGCTCTAGCTAAGGACGTCATCCATACTACTTAGACTAGATTAGCTAGGCTTTATCTTATTTCTTATGTTATTTGTATTGACTTCAGAGTTGTATTATTTTCTGGATGTTGTGATGTTGTGTCATTAGACACTTAGACTTTCCTTCTGTTTGTACCTCAGTTTGAGATTTTCATATCTAATGATATCGTGCTATTTCTGTCTTAGTAGTGATTGAGACTGTATTCTGTATTGTCACCTCCACACGGAGTGTATATACTGTACATGTACCTTATATTGTTAGATATTGTGACCTAGGACAGCGTTCTACCGCTGACACTGCGGCGTAGGCTGGACGTACCCACTTCTCGTGCCCTTACTCTAGGGTACGAGTCGTAACACGTTTTTAGTGGTGACCCATATAGGTCGAGTTTATATAGTGGTATTCGAACTAGAGTATCACTACAGCCTGCAGTAGGAGTAGAATATTTTGAGGTACTCAATTACATTAGGAAAAGTTCTTAACCTAATTCTTGTTATCAAAATTCTTGCTACTTTAGTACTTTCTTTTGAAATAAACAGTCCTTCCTTGATTATCGCTTCTATCTCAGTATTGATTCCTTGTTCGATCTGTCTCTATGATGGTGATCGAGACACGATCACATCGCTCTGGCCCAGTAGACGCAGGTGAGAGGTCTGCCACCTCTCGCCCGATTGTAGACGCTGGGACCGCAGCTCCTCCCATCACTTCTTATGTCGGAGTCTCTGGAGCTTTTGGGGGTGCACCTCCGCCTGTATAGAGACTTTCTTCCATCATTCCTGATTTTCCTCAGCAGCAGCAGCAGCCACCATCCAGATCAGTTAACGCGGGACAGTTGTTCGATTTCCTCCAGAGGATGGTGGAGTCCCAGCGACAGCAGACCGCTCATTTCCAGCAGGGCATAGAGAATGCCTATCAACTTGCCCCGACGCCTATGAAGAGAGTTATCGTACAGCCACAGGAAGTCGAGATGCAGCCATATCAGCCGAAGACACCAGGGATCCAGGAGTTCCAGAAGATGCGTCCGTGGGACTTTCGCGGGACAGAGGGGATTTTGTATGTGGATGACTAGATAGAGCATATCGAGGAGATATTTCGGCTGACGGAGATACCAGCTCGACTTCAGATCGAGGCGGCAGGCAGCCAGATGCAGGACCTGGCCCGCACTTGGTATCAGACGGACCCTAGAGTGAGGACCGAGGGACAGACTTGGGCAGCCTTCAAGAAGCTGATCAAGGAGAAGTTTTTCCCTGACACAGCTCTTGGCGCCCTGGAGACGTAGTTTGAGAGCCTAGTTCAGGGCATTCGTACCGTCGAGGAGTACGCTGGAGAGTTCTGCCGTCTGGGCAGATTTATTGAGGGACTTAGTGAGACAGCGAAGGCTCGGAGGTTCCGGAAGGGATTAGTCAAGAAAGTCAAGTCCTTGACCAAGAGTGACCAGAGTGCCACTTTTGAGAAGATTCTGGTATGCGCCCTAGCAGCAAATGATGATCTTAAGTTGAAGCTCAAGAGGGGACGAGACGCTCATGGAGCCAGCAGTAGCGGATGCCAGGCCGAAAGGCCTCACATACAGATTCAGCAGCAGTATCAGCAGCCGAGGGTCTACTTTCAGCAGCAGTAGTTTCAGGGCCTTGCTCCTTTTCAGCAGGAACAGCAGCAGCAGAGACAATATCAGGTTATCCTTTGTCCTTTCTGTAAGAAACCAGGGCACGATTGGGGTAAATGCCGGATGAGGCTAGGCAAGTGCCGACTCTGCAGATCATCAGATCATCAGTTGAGAGAGTATCCCATGTCTGTGGGACGGACAGCTCAGAGAGCAGGAGCCAGGGCTCCAGTAGGCCAGCAGCAGACTAGAGGAGGCCAGCAGGGGCGAGCTTACCCCATGACATTTGAGGATGCTCAGGCAGTATAAGAGGTGCTTACAGGTTTTTGTTCTTCTCGATTCCATTCCTACCTTGCCTCGTTATATCCATCTTGAAATTTAATTCCATATGTTACTATCTCTCATATTTTGTTGATGAATTTTAATCTGGATGTTTTATTGTTGATTTAATCTTTTACCAAATCATATGGGCTTGGTCGCCTCAATTATGGAATTTAGAGTCTCATATAGTCATATTGGTTGGTACGGCGAGGGCATAGTCTGTGTTGCAGACTCCATGAGTGTCGTAGCCATGCTTGCTAATATGGCAAGGAATTCTGATTATCATGATTTTGGATAGATGCATATGATTATCAAATTATATTAAAATAATTTCAAAAACCTACTATTTCTATTTTTTGTTTCAGTCTTTCAAAAAAATATATAAATAGATAAATTGATAAAAATGTTTTAATTACTATTCTAAGACTTTGACTGTCGAGGTGTTGACCTAGAAGGAGTACTACCATCTTAATTTCGAGGACAAAATTCTTTTAAGGGGGATAGACTTGTAACACCCACTTTTCTAAAATAAGGATAATTTTGAAATTTTGTATTTTAAATCATAAAAATATTAGATTTTAGTCATGATATAATTTTTAGTGATTTTTAGTTATTTTAAAACTATTTAAAATGGTGATATATGAATTTGGTGTTTTGATAGTGTAACCTTAGTCATGCATGACCTAGAAGACTAATCATGATCATGAAGACCTAATTATGTGTTTAAAATCTCATATTTTTACTTTTTAGCCTAAGGGTATTTTGGTCATTTTGATACTTTTGTGAAATTGTAAATTATATGAATTAAATATGTGCTAGTTAATTATTTGAGACTTGATCTAGAAGTTTAGCCTAATCTAGATGTTAGTCATGACCCTAGAGACTAAGTTAGAGGGTTTCAACTAAGTAATCAAATTAGATTAATATCTAGATGTTTTGTTAGTGGGATATTTTAGGCTAAATGTTAAGAAATGTTACTTTAGTTGTGAGCCCTTAGATTGGCTTGAATTGTTGAAGAAGCCTTGACCACTCATCCTAAACCCTAACCCTAACCTAATGGCAGCCATCAAACACCCCCCCATAAATACAACACATTAACCCTTTAGCATCATTTTAAATTATTTTAATTGCCTCTTTTGTGTTCTTCCCCATTTCTTCCCCTAATATCCAAATTAAGTCCAATTTGATCCTAATCGATTGCATCATCATCCCCAATAGTAGAGGGTACTAAGGGGGGCTAGTTAGCAAGGTTTCGAAGTGGATTGACCGTTCAAATTGGAGAAGAACACCTTCCCCTTATTGATTTTTCATTGAGGTTTCACCCTCGATAGGTAATTCACTAAAATGTATTTAAATTTCCTTTTCTTTCCATAGATGCATTCATTTAGGGTTCCCCTAGGTGTAGCCTAAGTTTGGTAGGAATTCGTGTTCGTATCGGACACGTATCGGTATTTTAATAAGGTGTTCGATGAAATGTTTGTGAGAAATAAATTGTGTTAATTTCAGAATCTAATTGAATATAAAATTAGGTTATTATGTGTATATCACTAAACAATTTGACTAAGCACGAATTCGAGTCATATCCGTGTCCAAAACAGACACGAACTCACTGCACGAGCAGCCGCACACATGTCCTGCTGCCATACGTGTCGTGCTCACTGCACAGACCATTTGGAACCACCAAAATTGGTGTGGAGGTCGGGGCAGTGACTGAAAAGTCACTCCCAAAGTTTTACGACACGTCGTGTTGTGTCGGACACGAAAACATGCACGCACTGATTTTACACACACTTTGCACGCGCAGGAAAACTATACTGACACGTACTTCGTGTCGTGTCCTGTCACCATGAGGACACGATTCAGGGTGATGTGTGTGTAGCCCTATACCCCCTCTACGTGCGTGCATGAGCCCATGGGTGTTCGTGCCCTGTATTGTGCACAATTGTGTATGACACGGCTGTACGATGCAGTCTTCACTGACTGTTTTGAACTGAGTTCGAACCTTGTTTGGACACCTCGTGTCCCCTTGTTTGGACATGAGAACAACCCTTTAACACTTGTACACGTGTATAACCCCTCTGCGCATATTAATTGGTATTTAAACTTGGTTTTCGAAATCAATTTCGAGTTACAAATGACAGGTTTCATGAAACTCTGATACAGTATTTAAAATTAGGATTTTATGTGTTTAACTGAATTTAAATTTACATTGTACATGTTGTAAGTGCACTGATAGGATGTTAGACAACTGGGGAGTAAATGGTTGGATGTTTCTTTTAATTTCATTATTTAGTTAACTGAACTGTTAAAATTTTTGAGTATTAAATCAATGAATTATGTAAACTGAAATTTATGCAGGAAACCTATGAACTGAAATTGAGAAATGGGGTTTCATCCTTAACTGAAATCAGAGTACTTTTTAAAACTAAAAACCTGAGATATAGTTTTGATTGGATAACTGAAATTGGTTTGATTCCTGAGAATAGGGTTTTCGAAAAAAACTGTAAACTGATAAGTTCACTGGTACTTGTTCCTTCTAGTGATACTTCACTTATTTTGGGGATTCGAATATAAATTATTAGTTTATCTCTGTGTATATACATATATAAGTATATTTGTATGTATTTACTGTATGTGTGTGTCTATATCACTAGAGTATGCATATATGTATGAGAGTTGATGTTGATACCTGAGAATGGTTGAGTGGATAGGTGTATCCTGAGATATTGAATGTGGGGATCGAGTTTAGGCCTATAGCAGACATCTCCAATAGCAGTAGCAGCAGAAGAGTAGAGTTAATTTCATGTTACATTTAAGTTTACTAACTTCATTACCATTCATGGTTAAGACAATGCCCTCTAGGTTCAGTTCTTAGGATAATAGGACTTGATCTGTCCTTTGTATTTGGTTTAGGTTGTGCATGGTGCAGTCCACCTTTGTTTAATGGTTCAGTGATGGAATGAATGTATCATTCCAGATGTCCCACTGCCTAAATGGATTCATGATCTTTTCATCTTGCCTTGTCCAATTCCATATCTTAAGTATTAGAAAATTAGGACCATATTATATTTTGAAGATAGTGGTTCAGCCACATTATTAAGTTCAAACCATTATCCTATATATCCTGTCCATTCTGAGTTTAGTTTCAGATATTAGTATTATAGTATGAAGGGAGTAGGTTCAGTGAAAAGCTTGTGTGGAATGAGGAGAGCTCTGTTGTGTAGCCCATCTATGAGTCAACCCCTATATTTATAGGTCATTATATATGTGCTTACCCTCAAGTATACTTTATATATACCTTCATGTGGTTGGTAAGGGTTTTAGGAAGTATACTTTATAGCTTTAAAATAAGGATGTAGCACATAGTGAATATTAAAATCTGATTTTAAGAGGAGGTTTTGATACCACTTGTAAACATTACCACTAATGATCTAACTTAGCCAAAGCCCTAGATTAGACTAAACCAACTAGGTTTGACCAAGTTGACAATTGACCAAGATTGACTAGTGTTGACCCAAATTGACCCTTGATAGCCTTGTTGTTGACCTAGATTGGTGTTGACCAGAGTTGACCAAGAGTTGACTTTGGCCTAGATTGACCTAGAAATCATGTAGATGTATTATACACTTCATTTATAACTCCCTTGTATACATCATGACTTGTGTTGCTCTAAATAGGACTCAGATACCTTATTTCGGACAGTGTGTTCTCACAGACATTCAGATCGCAGGGAGTACATTCTCTGATCGTTTCATACTTGTCACGACTTATATTCTTGCTCTAGATTACTTTACTTGATGCTGACACTTGTTATCACGGATTGGTACTATATGGATCTCTTCTTGGGATGTTATCCCCCTTAGTGTTTGCCATAAAATATAAAAAAACAGAACAATTATCGGAGGACTGGACTTTTACTTCACAATACAAACTCGCTTGTACAAAGAAAGCCTAGGGACGAAAACCTAGGTACAGCAATCTAAGTATAATTGTTTATTTTAGATTCTGGGGGATGACGGTAGGGGCTCGGGAAAGCGACGACAGCTCTGCCTTACTCCTTGGACGATCGGGTGCAGCCTTGGCTCTGTAGAAGAACTGCTGGGCGTTGATGAAGAAATGCTCTTCCTTCAGGCTCTCTGGCTCTCTATGTCTCTCTCTGTATATCTCTCTCTGTCTCTGTGTATGTCTCTATGTGTGTCTCCTCGTAAGGGAATGATACCCTGCTATTTATAAGAGTGGGGGGCTTCATTAGGGTTTACAATGATTGCCCATTCTTGAAAGTTGGTGGCTAAGGCTCATTAGATCTGGGCCGTTCATCGAGATTTGAGCAATAAATATGATTGCATCAAATCTTTTGTTAGTAATTAATGCTGATTGACATAAATCCTCCTGATTTGTCATGCCAACCTCAGATTTCTCGACACGTGTCATCAATTTGCTTGTTTGCCAATGATCTAATTTGATCCCAATATTTTATTGGGATTTGTTGAGGTATTTCGATCAATCTGATGCCACGTGCCCTGCTATCATGCCACGTGTCGTAACCGCAAGCCACAGCAGAAATCTGAGCTGCAGGAAATTACTCCTCATTGGGCCGCATAAGGCTGGACACGTGTCAAGGCTGCATGAGAGTGGCCCCCTGACCATTTAGACCGTATGATAATGATTTGAGCCGCATGAGTGTGGATGACCGCATGATGGGTGCCTTCTTCGTGAACCGCATGGAGATAGTCCTCGTAAACCGTATGGGGCTGGTCTTTGTGAGCCGCATGGGGCTAGTCTTCATGTGCCGCATGGGGCTAGTCTTCGTGAGCCGCATGGGGCTAGTCTTCGTGAACCGCATGAAGATAGTCTTAGTGAGCCGCATGGGGCTAGTCTTCATGAGCCGCATGGGGGAGCCTCCGCTTGGGCCGCATACGACTGTCTATGTGTCAAGGCCGCATGACAGTTTCTGAACCTCGGGGGATCGTGTCAGAGATTTTCTTCGCTTTTCAAGGAGTCCGTCATTATGAGAGAGTCATAATAATATCTTTGTGTCAGAACTGTCACCTTGTCAGAGCTGTCAGCCGTCAAGGCATTTAATGTAGTAAAGGACAAACGGGAGAGCTGTTTGCAGGTCACGTGGCTCCTCTCTGAGCCGCATAGAGCTTGTTTGGGCCGCATAGATGCTTAATCCGCATGGATCCTTGAGCCGCATGGACTCTCTGAGCCGCATGGGGCTCTCTGGCCGCATGGATCCTTTTTTATTCTTTTCCATGCTTCTACAAGACCCCCTTCAAAGTTTTCAATTTGCAAAATTGAAATACTTTGAATAAGAAGCATGGCCATGTATTCTTCTGGCCGCATATGATGTTCTGGCCGCATGGATGTCTCGGCCGCTTTGATGTCTCAGCCGCATGGATGTCTCAGCTGTATTGAGCCAATCAGCCGCAGGGACTTTCGGGCCGCATAACTCCTTGCCACGTGTGCCTGCCGCGTACGAAGATCTTTTGCATTAAATGCTGTTGATCTGCTGTCAGTTTTAAGGCTACTTTTTGGGGGAGGATCCCAGGAGTTTGGCCTTCAATTTAGGCGGCTCGCCTCGATAACCGAGGGGTCGGTTTTTGTGTTTACACGAGAATCGAAACGCCCTGCTTTTGTTTATAAATAGGGACGAATTCAGCGGAAAGGATTTCTTTACTTTCTCTTTTGTCCCCAACTCTTGTAGTCTCCACTTTCTTTCCTTCTCCGACCGTCGAAAATGGCCCCCAAGTCTTCCAAGGTCTCCTCTGCTGCTGCAAAAGGTAAGAAAATGGCTTCCTCGTCGGCCGCCGTGCCCGAAGTGCACCCTGATGTTCACCCTGCTTTCAAGGGTAAGAAATGGATTTGAATACTTTGAACCCCCAAGGACCCATGGCTCTGTTGCATAACATATGCACAAGCCTTCATCATTCGTTTTCATTGAACCGCCCAAGCTCGACCATGATGGAGCCGCATATATTGTATGGGCCGCATGACCCTCTCATATTCGAGCCGCATAGGGCATGCCCTATGTTTGAGCCGCATTGAGAAGGATTTGAGCCGCAGGAGTGCTTCTGGATTTGAACCGCATGGGACCTTCTTTGAGTGGAACCGCATATATTCCTAACAAACTAGCCCGCATAGAATTTTGCTGAATCGCGCCGCATAAACTCCTCTACGAGATAGAATCACATAAGTTTTAATCCGAGCCGCATAAGCTATCGAATCAGTGTCACATAGAACTCCCAACTGAATTGGGCCGCATGAAGCTGTGTTGACCCGAGCCGCATAGGCTCTATTGAAGCCGTACCGCATAAAACCCAGCTGAATTGGACCGCATAAGGCTTCGTCGATCCGAGCCGCATAGGCTCATAGAAACTTCTTTTTGAGAAACTTTAAGTGGTTTCGTTTTAACCTATCTTTTAATCCTGTTTCTTTTGTCCTTTTCTAGTGAACCTCCCAACCAACCCGGCCGTAGAGCTTCTGGTGGGTTCAGCTCAGTTTGCCGTGGGTGTGGGCTTGACGGCCTAATTCGACATATGACAGATCAACTTCCCCCTAATGAGCCTTTGGAGAGGGTGGCTGCCATCAACAACCAGCCTTTCTATTTTCTTTGCACTATGATGAATTCGGGAAAACTGGACGGAGAATATCTGAAGCCAACTTTTCTCTTTGGAGATGCTTTATCCATAAAGAACTCCCGAATGCTGGACGTTTCTGAAAACTGGGACTTCACTGTGGACGGGGTGGATATCCATGTTCCTGAGATGGAGCGGCATTTTCCTCTCTCGTGGTTTAATATGGTGCCGTTGAGCAGGAAAATGGCGGGCTCTCTAACTCCAACCCAACAGGGGATATTCGTGGGCAACATCTACTATAATATGAGTATTAGGTCAGCATGTGCAAGTACGGAGTCAGTCAGCCGGACTGTGATGGGGCTGATTTCTGGTACTTTTATAAACGTGTCTGGTCCCAACTTCACTTTTACTCGAGCTGATACCTTCCTGAATCAGCTCGCTCGAAAGGGGTCTTATTCCGTGGGTAGGTTGTCGCTGCTGAATTGGATAAACCCCATTCCCACATGGGCCAATCTTTCCTCATGGATCCTGAGGAACTACGAGGAACTCCTTCGGGAGATTGACCTTTACTACGCCATCCGGGGCACCTGTTACGGATTGCACATTAACAAGCCGCTGTTCATGGCCCTTTTGGAGATGTATAGCCGGCGTACGGGGACTTTCTTCGCGCCTGGAGGGGAGTAGGGACTTGCCTTCCATGAAATGCATGCTGTTTCTAAGCTGCCGTGGGGAGGCGAAGCCTTTGAAGTATACACCCCGACGAACGAGGAATTCGATGATCTGGATCGACGATTTCCTGGTTTCGTCGCTGTGTACCGGGAGCTGCTGTGCCACCATAGCATCTGTCACCAGACTGCTATCAAGAGGAATGATAGTTCAGAAGGGAACGCCCCCCATACTACGGCCTAGGTCGCATATCTTTTCAAATTACATCCTTCTGGCCGGGTTTCTTCTCGGGGTCCTCAAACCCCAACGGAGGTAAAGGACCTGATGTTGAATGCAAAAAGGTCGAGGTCCACCCGCGATAGATTTGGGAGCCGCACTGACTCCTTTAGTTATTTCCACTACGGTACCCGACAGATGTCTGAGAAAGCAATCTTGGCCGGGTTCTTGATGGTATGACTACGAAATTGCGTGGTCTCGGGAGGGGCAGGTTCTACTGAAAGGATCAGCCGCCACTTCATTCTCCCGGCTGTGAAGCTGGTCTTCAAAGTCAGACTGGCCCTTCTTCCGGCTATGGTGTGTAGCATACACCACGGCCTCCGCGCCTTTTCGTCTAAATTCATTGCTCGCGAGACGACGATGGACTTTGAGCGGATAGAGCTACCATACCATTATCTCATGGGGTGGTTATTGATGCATTACCGGTCATTGATGAGGCCCGGAACAGAGGATGATGTTACTGCGGATGACGCCTTCCTTTTCCGATACCGCCATCAATCTTGGGAGTATGACACCATGCCGGCTTGTCGGAGGGCGTTGGCGAGAGTTGACGGGCCCGACTTCTTTGTGTCTCTTCCTTAGTTTACCCTTAGAGAAGTGAGGGGGGTACACGTTGATGGCATTGAACCTCCCCAGCTCTTATCTGAGAAGATGCTTCTATGGCTGTGCAACATTCGCCCCGCGCACCTAGTATATCGTTACCGAAATAACGTATACTTGGAGCCTTATTTTCCTAGCAGGTTTTCTCGTCAATTCGGGTATAGTCAGCTGTTCCTTGACTGCCCCAGTGCTTGCCTGGGCTTCGAGGGCAGTGTCCTTGACGGCATCCGGGCGTGGCATTATTACAATACTGTTCATACCCGGGCTAGCTTCTCAGTCCCTGACGCTAATACGCAAGGGGATATTCTGTACATGGCGGCTCTTTATCATGTTGCGGCGAGCAAATCTCCCGTGAACTTTGACATGAATACCAGCTTCATTGTCAGGACCGGCTTGGCAGAAAAGCCCGAGGGTTCCAGGAAGAGAAAGAGAGGGGCGAATAGGGTTCCTGTGCCAGACTCGGAGTCCACTGCGGCGGATGAAGAGGATGACGAGCAGGCCGCCGGTGACTCGTCGCATTCTTCGGACGATGAGGTGGGGGACCAGCCTCCTACTGTGCCGGACAGGAGGATCATCCACCTGTTGTGCCTGGTGCTTCGTGCCAACGAGATAGGCGTCTGTCCACTGACGATGGTAGGACCTGCTCCATGAAGTGGGCTACGGTAAGACGTCGCAGGCTGTTTATTGATGTTGATGCTGTTTCTGAGGTGATTGGAATTTCAACTGCCTTTTCCTTCTTTTCTAAATTACGGCCTAATCATTTTTTCTTTTGCTCCTTGTAGGCATCCGGGGAGTCTGCTTCTCAGGACGCGACTACTGAAGTCGATCTAGCCTTGTCCACGTTGATCAATGATATGTGCACCGCCATCACTTCCGCTGGGGTTCTTCCGAAGGCGGCCGGGGAGTCTCACCTTGCTGAGACCTCAACCCATGGGGACGGGGACTCTACTGCCCCTGTCCCTGAGACAGCTGAATTTCAACAGGATGACACTGACCTGGCTGGCTCCCCTTCAGGGATGGCTGGGGCAGAGAAACCAGTTGAATTTAAGTTGGAAGCTGCGGGTGGGGAGACCATGCCAGCTTCGAACGAGCTGCAGCCTCCGAGCTCTTCCCCTGGTAAGATAAACCAGCTTCTTAACTTGTGAGGAGTCCTATTTGCTCTATCATCCTGTCATTCGTGGATTAATGATTGCTTTGGACGTGTAGGTCCCACTCCTTTATTGTCGGTAACGGACATTGCCAGGGCAGACTCTACCGGGGGGATCTGATGGAAGCACGTGTGCCTCCTTCTTTTCCAACCCATACTGAGGGGCCTCCAGCTGGGTCAAGTTCGGGAGCCTTGGTGATAGCACAGCTGGGGCAAGGGACGACGCTTTTCGCGCCATCCTCTGTGAATAGGGTTTCGGGAGTTAACCTTTCCGCTCTACCAAGTATCCAGGCTCTTCGGGCGGCGAAAGAGGAGCTAGCTGCCATCCATGCATCTTTTCGTACAGAATTCGTTTCCCTGGTGGCGGGGACAGCAAGTTCTGAGGCTACTCCTTCGGTACTGCCTGCCACACTCCCTTTGATGCCATCCTCTACAGAAGTGTTGGATGAAGTGTCCCAGGATATGGTCGACAATTTCCACCGCCACCTGAAGAGGGGGATTGAAGCAGCTGTGGAGAGGGGGACTCCCTTTTCTATGGCCCATCAATGCGCCGGTGGCCAAATTAATATCCTTAGAACACCTCCCGGTGGGACGGGACTGGCGCGCTTTTGGAGCCTAAGCTGTTAGAGGCCGATCGTCTTGCGGCCCAGTTTCACGTACTGCGACAAGCTGATCTATCAGTGGCAATAGATCAAGAGTTTACTTTCCTCACAACCGCGGTAGAGAAAGTGAGGATTGCTCGAGAATCGCTCAAGCCTGCTATATTGAAGGATCGTCGGGACTTGACTCAGTTGTACGATCAATGGAGCCGTCGCACTGAAGATTGCGCGGCTCGGAAAGTGACTGCCTCCTGCGGGGTAACTGACACCCGGGAGCAGATTCTCGAGCTCCCGAGAAAGCTGGCCTTCCTGGAGTCTGAGCTCGAAGCTGCTCGTACTGAGAAAGGGGTTGCTATTCAGGAGGCTGACAAATTTAGTAGAGCTTCTGCCAATCTGGAACTTGCTTTGAAGAAGATAGAAAATGATTGGCAGGCATATATGTACTTGAATGATGCAGAGCAGTTGTCCCAGGCGGCCGAGCGCCGAGCTAGGCAGCAGCTTGAGCGAGGGACTACCTTGGTGAGAAAACGCCTTTTGGAGTTGTGTAATGCCGAACTACAGTCGACTTTTTTCTGCTTTTGTTTCTATTTTCCTTTTCTTTTCTTTTTGAGAAAGACATGGTCCCCACCATATGTAATACTTTTTTGTCTATCAAATAAAGAGTACTTTCCTTTCTACCCTTCATTTGTATTGGTTATTGTGCCTGTGGTATTGTGGTGATGTTTGCCCCGCATGGGGGACTTGTTTGTGGACCTGTTATCCCTGGCATACCTTGGTTTTAGGTACGGATAACAAGTTTGACTGGGGATACTTAGAACGGTTCCATGGTCATGTTGTCGTGGTCGTTCCAAGTATCGGGAAATAGAATGCCACGGAGCAGCTGGGCTCCCGGGGTATGGTGAGGAATGGTGGGCCTATACTAAGAGACTTAGCAAAGTACATTTGTGGGCCTATTATCCTTGGCGTACCCCGACTTAGGATACAGATAATAGGATGAAGGGGAACCAACACACTTACTCAGAGGTAATGAGGACATGGCAAGTATGAGGGTTTTACCGTGGAGTCTTCCTACTCAGAGGTAATGAGGACATCGCAGGAGTGGACTCAACGGAGGATATTTGTGGTCAACAGAGGACATTTATGGGCCTATTACCCTTGGCGTACCCTGGTTCAGGGTACGGATAATAAGACGAGAGAGGACCAACATACTTACTCAGAGGTAATAAGGACATGGTAAGTACGGAGGTTTTACCGTAGAGTCTTCCTGCTCAGAGGTAATGAAGACATGGCAGGAGTGGACTCAACGGAGGATATTTGTGGTCAACAGAGGACATTTGTGGGCCTATTACCCTTGGCGTACCCTGGTTCAGGGTACGGATAATAAGACGAGAGAGGACCAACATACTTACTCAGAGGTAATGAGGACATGGTAAGTACGGAGATTTTACCGTAGAGTCTTCCTGCTCAGAGGTAATGAAGACATGGCAGGAGCGAACTCAGCAGAGAATATTTGTGGACCTATTATCCTTAGCGTACTCCAGTTGTGGGTACAGATAATAAGTCGAAAGGGAATCATCATACTTACTCAGAGGTAATGAGGACATGGCAAGCATGAAGGTTTCTTCGACGGAGCCTTCCCACTCAGAGGTAATGAGGACATGACAGGAGTGGGCTCAATGAAGGAGGGTACATAGAATGACTCAGAGGTAATGAGGACATGGAAGTTCTATGTAAAGGGGTTATTTGTTTTTGGCGAAAGTGAAACGACTCAGAGGTAATGTGGACATGGCCGTTTTGGAAATTTGTGGATCGGTTACCCTTTTTGTGCACTGGGAGTGCGGGTAGTGGATCATGAGGGAGGATCTCTTCCAGGAAGAAAGTTCAGAGGTATGGTCATACATGGCTTACTATCTGAAAGAGTGACCGAAATGTGAGTTCAGAGGCACCTGCGGGTACATGACTCGATAATCTGGATTTTGGAAATGTGAGTTCAGCGGCACCAGCGGATACATGACTCAATAATCTGGAATATTGTGAAAGTGAGTTCAACGGCACCAGCAGGTACATGACTCGATAATCTGGAATGTTGTGGATGTGAGTTCAGCGGCACCAGCGGGTACATAACTCGATAATCTAGAATTTTGTGGTTGTGAGTTCAGCGGCACCAGCGGGTACATAACTCGATAATCTGGAATTTTATGGTTGTGAGTTCAGCGGCACCAACGGGTACATGACTCAATAATTTGGGATATTATGAAAGTAAGTTCAGCGGCACCAGCGGGTACATGACTCGATGATCTGGAATTTTGTTCAGACATAATATTTCTTTAGGAACTTGCCATTGACGGGCAACATAAACAAGTCTCCGTTTTGTTTTGCGAAGCGGTAAGCACCGTTGGAGAATACAGCCTCAATGATAAATGGACCTTCCTATTTTGGCTGGAATTTGTCGACAGTCTTGTGAGTCATGACCATCGGCCTCCAGACTGCCAGAATGAGATCGCCCACTTGGAATGTCCTGATTTTAACCTTCTTGTTGAAGGCTCCAGAGATGCGTGCTTGGTATAGCTCGATCCTTTGCTGAGCCAGGAGGCGCTTTTCATCTAAGGCCTCTAACTCTTGTAGCCGACGACGGTAGTTATCATCCATCGTCAATTGATAAGTGAGGGCGACGCGGAGTGAGGGTATTTGAGTCTCCAATGGGAGAATTGTCTCACTTTCGTACACTAGGGAGAATGGTGTGTTCCCTGTAGCCGTTCGGACTGTGGTACGGTACGCCCATAAGCATTCACCAAGCTTTTCGTTCCAGTCACATTTATTGGACGACACGAACTTCTTGAGTAACTTGATGATGGTTTTGTTGAATGCTTCTGCTAACCCATTCGCTGCTGGATTGTATGGCGTTGAAGTGATATTCTGGATGCGGTGCTTGTCGCAGAACCGATAGAAGGCGTGGCTTGCAAACTGCGAACCATTATCGTGGATGATCCTTTGGGGCAGTCCAAAGCGATAGATGACGTGATGCTTAAGGAAGCTGATCATGTTTGAAGTCTTTACTTCTACAAGCGGGACAGCTTCCTCTCATTTGGAGAAGTAATCTGTGATTGCGAGTATGAAGCGATGTACTCGGGAGGAAGGCGGAGTGATTGGACCAATGATATCCATCCCCCATGCTTCGAATGGCCAGGACGCCACTGTCGGATGTAGAAATTCGGATGGCTGGTGAATGAAGTCAGTGTGAACTTGGCAGGCTTTGTACTTTCTCGCATAGTCTATCGCATCTGCTACCATTGTGGGCCAGTAGTAGCCCATTCGGCGAAGACGGTTTTATAATTTAGGGCCAGGCTGATGGGCCCCACAGACACCATCATGAGCTTCTCGTACGGCTTCTTTGGCTTCTGCGTTTGACAGACATCGAAGCAATAATCCATCATAGGATCGACGATATAGCATTTTTGTCTCTGTATCGTAGAAGAATCTGAGAGAACGCCTTCTGATGGAAGTGGCTTCCTTTGGGTTCTCGGGCAGGATATCGTAGACGACGAAGTCAATGAATGGTTGTCTCCAATCTGGTGCTTCGTTGATCGTCTGAACGGAATAACTCGCCATGAATTGAACGTTGTTCTTGGGGCAGACCAGTTCGTGGCCTATCACATCTACCGATTGATGAGTATGATTTGGCACTGCTAGGGAAGCGGCCAGGCCTGCTAAGGCATCGGCTTCAATATTTCGGAGTCTGGGAACATGCTCGATGAAGAACCCTTCGAACGACGAGATGATGTCGATCGCTATTTGGTGATAGGGGATCATGTCTTCGTGGCAGACTTCGTATGAGCCCCGGATCTGATTGACGATTAACTGAGAATCGCCGTATGCTTCAAGATATTCTACCTCCAGCTCTCTTGCAAGTTAGAGGCCAATGACCAGAGCGTTGTACTCGGCCACATTGTTAGAGCAGGGTTCTGTGAGAGAGTAAGCGCGATTGATCACCAATCCGAAAGGAGAAACTAGCACCACCCCGACTCCGACGACGATGTTGCCCTTGGGTCCAGTTCTCGAAGCACCGTCGAAGAACATTCGCCATATATCATCGTGAGAGGTTGCATGCGAGTCGGCGACCTCATCTGGGATTACTTCATATATTCTGGACGACTCTGAGCCCGGGTGGGCTGCCAAAAAGTCTGCCAGGGCTTGACCTTTGACAGCCTTTTGTGGGACGAAGATCGTATGATAAGGGGACAGCAATATTGCCCATGTAGCGAGACGAGAGCTGAATGTCCCTGGTTTAGTCATGAGGACCCTAAGAGGGTTGACTCGTGAGATCACATGTATTGTTTGTCCAGTGATATAGTGCCGCGTCTTCTGAATGGCGAACACCAGGGCGAGGCATTCCTTTTCCATTGCGGTGTATCGGTACTCTGGCCCAATCATCATTCGACTGAGGTAATATATGGCTTGCTCATGGCCTGCATCGTTGTTTTGTGCCAGCAGAGCCCCGAGGGGATGTTTTATTGCTCGTACGTAGAGCAAGAATGGTTTTCCAGCAACCGGGGCCACCAGGACTGGAGGGTTTGACAAATATTCTTTGATGCTGTCGAAGGCACGTTGACATTCTTCGTCCCATACGAATGAGACACCCTTCTTCATGAGATGGGTGAATGGTTGACATCGCCCGGAGAGGTTAGAAATGAACCTCCTGATGTAAGCTAGCCTCCTTTGAAGGCCTCTGAGTTCGCGGAGATTTCTCGGGGGATCCATCTCCATAATTGCTTTTGTCTTCTCAGGGTCTACATGGATACCCTGGGCGGTGATGATGAAACCCAAGAACTTCCCGCTGGATACGCCCAGGAAGGATTTTGTGGGATTCATCTTCAGATTGTGCGCTCGCATCAGGTCGAATACCGTCCTCAAATCCTGCAGATGGTCTCCCTTACAGCGACTCTTGACGGCGATGTCATCAACATAGCAATCTACCATCTTGCGTAAGTGGTCTCTGAAGATGATACTCATGGCTCTTTGATATGTGGCACCGGCATTCTTCAAACCAAAAGGCATGACTGTGTAGCAGTATGTGCCAATTGGTGTTCGGATTGATGTATGCTTTTCGTCGTCAGGAGACATCTTGATTTGGTTGTACCCGGAGAAGCCATCCAAGAATAACATATGTTCAAAGCTGCAGGTGTTGTCAATCATGATGTCTGTGATAGGGAGGGGGAATTCATCTTTGGGGTATGCCTCGTTCAGATTACGGAAGTCGATACAAATTCGAATCTTCCCATTCTTCTTGAGGACGGGTACTATGTTGGCAACCCAGTCAGGATGTTGTTCTTCATGAATGAAGCCGCTGGCTATCAGTTTGTTGACTTCGGCTTCTATTGCATCCATGATGCCTGTGCGGAAGCGTTGCTGTTGTTGCTTGACTGACTTTGCATCTGGCCGAATGTTGAGCTTGTGAAGGGCAACCTCGGGGTTTAGTCCTGGCATGTCTTCATAGCTCCAGGCGAACACATCAATATATTCTTTGACAAGTTCCAGCAGCGATTCTCGCTCTTCGTCTGTTAGGCTTTTGCTGACGAAGATTGGTTTTGGAGAAGATTCGTTGTCGAGGTCGACCTGTATAACTTCATCTTCCGTAGGAGGTTCTTTCTGTTCGAACCGCTTTTTCCATTGTGCATCCAACTGTTGGGCCCACGGCTCTAGCTCGAGGATTTCCGGAATGTCTTCATCTTCTTCATAAGCGTCGGCGAATTCCATGTTGACTGACAGGACTTGTCTGAATATGTCTCCGATGCTGGTATCCGAGTCAGAAGTTGGTGACCCGGTTGAATGTGAATGCCAGTCACATTCTTCATCTGAACTCTCAAGGGTCGTCGTGGGTGTAACATACCCTAATCCACATCGAGTCTTGCTACAGTAGTCCCGTGGTTTGCCAGCCGGGAACAGTGGTTTCAAAGAAAATCATCGTCCAGTGCCATAGTTCAAGCCTGGCGTAGTCTCCAGATCATACCCCTATTTTTGTATGAGATATTTGGACTGGGGGCTATAAAGGTACAGAGGCAGTCTCCCAGCATCTGACTCAAGGTCGACTTCTTCTACGGTGAAGTGCTGCAGATCGTCCTTCCGGCCGAAGGTGATTGGATGGTCCCCTCCCTCGATTATGCGGTAAGCGCCTTCTACTGGAGTAAGCTGGTTCACGGTGTACACATTTGTCACCTGTGTGTGCAGGTGAGTGCCTATACCGTGTTCCATAGCAAACATTGTACAAAGCTTATTAAGCTCGAGGTAGTTCAAAGATAGCCCTTTATTGATGAAGTAAGGTATCTCTTCTAGCGGGATTACATCATCTGCGGAGGAAACATCAGTGTGGGCAGCCACATACTTGGCTAGCTCCGGTTCCTCTTCGTCTACCCCCTGTATAAACGAAGACTGAGAGGACGACCTGGACAGCTTGATCGTCAGGGGTTCAGCTGGTGTAGCAGAGCGTGGAGTTGTTGGCAGACTAGCGACCCCCAGTTTGGTACTCGATGCTGGGCGGGGAGTGGTTGGTTCGCTAGAAGTCCCAGACCTTGCATCAGGGTGACGACTCTTCTTGGGAAGGCGTATCGTCATTGGCTTGTCGGAGGGATTAAGCTTCTCCGTTTGCGGCTGGCCGACTCTCGGCAGCCTGATTGCCAGTGGCTCCGTTGTGGGTCTTGGCACTTGGCCAGACCTTGGTAGCCGGATTATCATCTATTCTTCTTGTGCCGAGAGGCTGATTGCGTCCTTATGCAGAGTGGCGGTAAGGGGTACGGACTTGCCAGGTTTGCGAGCTTGGAGATGGATCGTCAAAGGCTCTTCTGATCCTGTGGCTGACTCGGTATGAGTTTGCACATCTCCTTCACCAAGGTGCCTCTTCGACTTTTCGTACAGGCAGGAGTCTGAGTAGTAGGATTCGACCCCTTTGAAGGGATCGATATCAGCAAATTTTGTCCTCACGAAGCCGTATTTGTCGACATACTTGAAGCATTGGTGCAGCGTGGAAGACACGATCATATAGTCGTGTATCCAAGGGCGCCCCAAGAGGATGTTGTAAGAAGTATCCGCATCTATGACGTAGCAGGTGACTTCTGATTGGAGATTGCCAATCTGACACTTCAGACGAATCTTCCCAATTGGGTAGCTCCTGCCCGAATTAAAACCGCTGATGGCGGTGCTTGTAGGCGTCAGGCGATGCATATAGATACGGAGATGATGTAACAGACCCTTCGGGATAATGCTTAAGGAAGAGCCAGGATCAATGTGCATCCGATCCACCTTTACATCGCCGATGTATCCAGTGTAGTATAGCGGGCGATCGTGTAGGTTGGTTTTGATGAGCATGTCCTGCGGAGTGAAGACAATATTGGGCATTGCTCCTGTGCAAGCGCTGTCTTGGAGATCTGCAGGCGGGTTCTCTCCCGTGAGGTTGACCTGGGCCAGGTGCGCGTTGGCATTTTGGAGTGCATCGCTCAAAGCCGCGCGAACGTCCTTTGAGAGCCTCAGAAGCTCGTATAATAACAACTTGGCCGGTGTGTTGGCTAATTGCGCCAAGATGTCGAAGTTGTAGGGCTTCTCCAGCCCCTGCGGTGCCTCTTTTCGGAGGGACTTGTCAAAGCGAGTCACCTTCGGCCTAGGCTTATCGATCGTCGGAGGCTGAGCCAGTCCCGGAGAGTCAGTTGTAGCGGGCTGATGATCTTCAGCTGAGTTATCAGCCACAGGTTGGGATTGTGCCCCAGACCGAGTGACGACGGCTGTAGCTTCTTCGATATCTGCCGAGATTATGCGGCAGGACCTGACTTTTTTACTCTTCTTCTTGCAAATAAAAGATGGTGTGGGCTGAGTCACTTCTGATACCAAGTCTGGATGGACCCATATGACCTCCCCTTGTGATGTCGTGAGGGGTACTAGACCAGCAGCCTGATCTCGGGAAGGTAGAAGATTAGCAATCTCCATTGTCACCAGAGGGATGGGGACCACACCGTCTTGAGTTTCCGTCGGAGGAAAGTTGCCGAATTGTATTGACACCATATTGGCTGCCACTATTACCTCTTCAAAATCGATGGCCAGAGCGTTCGAATTGATGAGATTTTGGATGTACCATTTTAGTTGGTAGCAGTCGTGTGTAGCATGGTGGACGTAGCGGTGGTAATGGCAGTACTTTGGGTTCTCCATCTCTGTCGGCCGAGGTTCCCGTCTTGGTGGAGGAAGCTGAATTCTGTCTTCTTATATGAGCATGTCCAAGATGGGCTTGACGTGACCGTCTTCGAAGGAGTAGGTGATTTGTGGCCACTGTTTGTCTGCCGGCTTTGGCTCAGGTTTCTGTGCTGTGTCGACCACCATAGCCTGCTTGCCCTTGTTGTCCCGATTGTTGGTGGAGCTACCCCCATTGTTGGTGTTGGCGTTGGGACGCCTGCCCTTGTCCTCTCCCTCTGAGATGTGCAATCCCAGTTGGCGAGCCTTCTTCAACCGTTCTTCGGCACTTGTAGCACTGATGATAAACGTCTTCCAGTCTTTGAATTGACTTTCGCCCATCCAGAGACTGATTGTTGGGAGCAATCTCTTTTGGAAAATTTTAATCAGGGAGGAATCCGGATTTCCAGACGGCAGCTTCATTGTGGTTTGGCGAAACCGCTCAATGTAGTTCCTTGTCAGCTCTTTCTCCCCATAAACGACGTCCATGAGGGTGGACATTGTGATGTCCTACCTTACTTCGTAGAATCTCTCCAAGAACATGCGCTTGAAGCTGACGAAGGAGTGGATGCAGTTGTCTGGCAGGTTGCGATACCAGTCGAAGACGACTCCATCCAATGCCCCGATGAATAATCGTGTGAGGATGGCATCATCATGGGGCAGATGGTCGGTGGTGACCTCGAAGTAAGTGATGTACCGACTTGCGAAGGTCTTGCCATCATAAGGATTGATATTGAACGGCTTATATCTTGGTGGGAAGGGGATATCCCTTCATGCAGCAGGGTACGGTTGCCGTATTCTGAGGTCTTGAGAATTTTCTCGAGCGTGAAACATGGCTCGGAGCTCCTGGACCTCTCTTCTTGCTTCGCGGGCCTCATCCACGGTGGTGGGGGCCATTACTTCAGGAGGATTGTTTCCCGGGTTCGCTGCCGCTGAATTCGAGTCAGCATTGACCGCGGGACCCGCGCTTGTTTGGCCAGGCGTCCCTCCTTGCAGAGTTGGAAGGGCCGCTTTGATCTCGTCTACAGACTTGACCAAGGCAAGCAATATGGCTTCGAGAGTGTCGATGCGTTGGCGATTACTGGAACCACCTTATTTACTGTCCGTCATGAATACCGTCCTTACGTGAGGAGAGATGGATGGCACAGTGGAGGACGTGTCTTCCGAGTCATACCCCTGTAATGAGAAATTATCGGGGTATGTGGGAATGTCTTCCTCCGGTTCAGACTCAGAAGGAATAGTACCCCCAGTTTTCGAGTTCACCTCGTCTTGGGAGTTGTGGACATCCTCGGGGACGTCAGGGTTTGCTGCATCTTATGGGAGAGTTGTTTCCCCCGGCTCGTCTTCTTGGAGCATCGGATTGTCGTAGAGGTTCGGTGGAGTGCTACCCCCAGTCCCAGCAACCCCCAGTGGTGTGGACAATGAATCTTTCACTGTGGCAGATTTCCTCTTAGTACGAGTACCTTGTAAAACTCTGGTGGTGGGCACCCGCTTAGACGACAGTCTTTTAGTCATCGTGGTTGAAATCTTCGGGCTGGGAACATTTGTCTTCTTCCCTCTCCCATCGGTGGGGACTTTCTGAGCAGAGTTGCAGAAGACGACGGGAAGTGCCTCGTCTTCTGAAGACGGCTGTTGTAGTCTTTGAAAGACGGACTGCCGGTCTTTTCGCACCGTCGCGTTATTTCAGCAGCAGTTGACGATGACTTGGGTGCAGTGACGTCTGTGGGAGGACTCTTTGCACCCCGATGCATCTTCTCTTTTCTTACGTTTGTGGAGGATGGCCTCACGCAAGTCAGATGGGTCTGGATCGACCATGTTCGCTCCCTGGATTCTGGGAGACTTTTGCGAACCTCTCTGTCCGTTTACCGTCGGTGGCTGGACTCGAGTGGTTCTGTACAACTTCCCATCTGAGGCCCACATAACAGTATACGGGACGTTCGGATGGTCAAAGACCGGATCAGCGGACCGAACTTGCCAAGCTTGCACTGCCTTAGACTTCTTCACTTTAGTGCGTAAGGGCACATAGTAGAAAGAGTCTAGATGATGCTGGAGAGAGTCAGACATATCTTCTTGGGAGCACAAGAGATCAGGACCATAGGAGAGGCGGTCGAAGACAGAGCCACGCGGGGTAGGCGTTATGCGGCTGTCATCAATAATCTTCATGCGGCTGGGTGTCTCGGCCGCATGAGTTTTCTTCATGCGGCTGGGTGTCTCGGTCGCATGAGTTTTCTTCATACGGCTGGATGATCTGGCCGCATAGAATCACTCTTTATCCCTACAAGTCCGGCATGTGGTTGGCAGACTTGGCCACATGAGTGTTCGGCTTCTTCTTGGGGCACATAGAATCACTCTTTGTCCCTGCAAGTCCAGCATCGTAGTGCTTTTCTCTGCCGGACTTGGGGACAGCAGAGTCCTCTACGGCTCGAAGTGGAGCAGTATGAGAGTCGCCTTCGCCGTCTCGGGTAGCAGAGAGTACTCCGTCCAGAGCTTAGGGAGGAGCAAATGATTTTGGCCTCCACTCGCGGCGAGCTTTCTTTGTGCGGGTTCGCTTCTGGATCGGGCCAGCACTTCCTTCAGAGAGCATTTCTTCAAACGCCTGTTGGTCGAAGCGGACGATCATCTTCTGTTGCGTGGAGCCAAGTTTGGCTGCATCCGATTGCGTCACCAACTCCTCAGCCGTGGAGAAGTTTGTCCCAAGCAGAGTCGCCATCGTATTTGCCATAAAATATAAAAGAACAGAACAATTATCGGAGGACTAGACTTTTACTTCACAATACAAACTCGCTTGCATAAAGAAAGCCTAGGGACGAAAACCTATGTACAGCAATCTAAGCACAATTGTTTATTTTAGATTCTGGAAGGTGACGTAGAGGCTCGGAAAAGCGACAGCAGCTCTGCCTTACTCCTTGGACGATCAGGTGCAGCCTTGGCTCTGTAGAAGAACTGCTAGGCGTTGATGAAGAAATGCTCTCCCTTCAGGCTCTCTGGCTCTCTATGTCTCTCTCTGTATATCTCTCTCTGTCTCTGTGTATGTCTCTATGTGTGTCTCCTCGCAAGGGAATGGCACCCTGCTATTTATAAGAGTGGGGGGCTTCATTAGGGTTTACAATGATTGCCCATTCTTGAAAGTCGGCGGCTAAGGATCATTGGATCTGGGCCGTTCATCGAGATTTGAGCAATAAATGTGATTGTATCGCATCAAATCTTTTGTGGGTAATTAATGCTGATTGACATAAATCCTCCTGATTTGTCTTACCAATCTCGGATTTCTCGACACGTGTCATTAATTTGCTTGTTTGCCAATGATCTAATTTGATCCTAATATTTTATTAGGATTTGTTGAGGGAGTTCGATCAATTTGATGCCACGTGCCCTGCTAGCATGCCACGTGTCATAACCGCAAGCTACAACAGAAATCTGAGCCGCAGGAAAGTTACTCCTCATTGGGCCGTATAAGGCTGGCCACGTGTCAAGGCTGCCTGAGAGTGGCCCCCTGACCATTTGGACCGCATGATAATGATTTGAGCCGCATGAGTGTGGATGACCGCATGATGGGTGCCTTTTTCGTGAACCGCATGGAGATAGTCCTCATGAGCCGCATGGGACTGGTCTTCGTGAGCCGTATGGGGCTAGTCTTCATGAGCCGCATGGGCCTAGTCTTCGTGAGCCGCATGGGGCTAGTCTTCGTGAACCGCATGAAGATAGTCTTAGTGAGCCGCATGGGGCTAGTCTTCATGAGCCGCATGGGGGAGCCTCCGCTTGGGCCGCATACGACTGTCCACGTGTCAAGGCCGCATGACAGTTTCTGAACCTCGGGGGATCGTGTCAGAGATTTTCTTCGCTTCCCAAGGAGTCCGTCATTATGAGGGAGTCATAATGATATCTTTGTGTCAGAACTGTCACTTTGTCAGAGCTGTGAGCCGTCAAGGCATTTAATATAGTAAAGGACAAACGGAAGAGCTGTTTGCAGGCCACGTGGCTCCTCTCTGAGCCGCATAGAGCTTGTTTGGGCCGCATAGATGCTTAATCCGTATGGATTCTTGAGCCGCATGAACTCTCTGTGCCGCATGGGGCTCTCTGGCCGCATGGATCCTTTTTTATTCTTTTTCATGCTTCTACACTTAGCGGGCGCATCGGATACTTCATGTTGTGTGTTTCATGTACATCATGTATTCCTTGCTCTTGCGTTATTCATATACACTCATGTTCTCTTATGATCTTTCATGTACGCTCATGTACTTTTTTGTGCTATCGTGTACGTTCATGTTTCCTCATGTGCTTCGTGTGTAACCAAAACATCATGTTCGTTACGTAACTTGACTGGATCCTTGTGTATTGATTGTGGGTAGGGGTGAGTATAAATGGTCATGTGATTTACCCATTATGTTCACTCTGTTACTTTTCGTGTGCAACACAGCCTTCTTGGCTGGTGTCCCTCATGTTCACTCATGTACATCATGTTCAACCCAAGCCAATTACATGCCATCTCATACTCTAAATCACTAGTCACTTACAGCTCTTACTTATCATGTATATATTTCCAGTTATCAAATATCTCTCATATTTTCATGTACATCTTCTTACAGCGTTTCATGTATCTTACTCTATTGCTTGTTTTATATGTCCTGCCATGATATGAACTGCATGAGATGTACTGTGCTCGCTCCCATCCTGACTAGACCTGTTGAAAATATTACAGATGAAACCGAGGACTTTTGCCTAACCTACTATGGAGCCCATCTAGACGATACCTGTGAATTGGACCCACAGGAGGATCCTGCTCTAGCTGAGGACGTTATCCATACTGCTTAGACTAGATTAGCTAGGCTTTATCTTATTTCTTATGTCATTTGTATTGACTTCAGAGTTGTATTATTTTCTGGATATTGTGATGTTGTGTCATTAGACACTTAGACTTTCCTTCTGTTTGTACCTCAGTTTGAGATTTTTATATCTATGATATCGTGCTATTTCTGCCTTAGTTGTGATTGAGACTGTATTCTATATTGTCACCTCCACTCGGAGTATATATAATGTACAGGTACCTTACATTGTTAGATGTTGTGACCTAGGACAGCATTTTACCGCCGACACTGTAGCGTAGGCTAGACGTACCCACTTCTCTTGTCCTTACTCTAGGGTGCGGGTCGTGACACTGTGAGCACAGTGCCAGAAGCAGCTATAGATATGCTCGGATGGCTCCCGGTCCTCATTTTCACGAGGGTTCTTCTCGTTGAGCCTAGTCATCTTAGCGTGTACCTCAGCATGGAAGAGCCCCTGAAGAGTCATAAAATGGTGTAGTGCTCCGTTCTGCGAAGGCACTAGATAGACAAAAAGATCAGATTGCTGGCTTTGCAACAGAAGACGATTGATCTGGGTGAGTGGACGAAGTCTCATTTGCTGATTCGCTTACGCCTAATAAGAATCTCAGTTTCTGATTGAATGCAATTGTTAATAACAAGATAGTAAATCATTGAGTATACTTTAAGAGAATTCACATGTTGCCTTGCTAAGAAATGAATGTTGCCTTGATCAAGAAAATCTTATCATGCTAATAACAAGACGGTAATCAGTATGTATGCTTATAAGAGATTTCATATGTTGCTATGCTGAGAACAAAAAAAGAAATAATCAGCATGCTAAGAAGAAGACTTGTTGCCCGTTATTAAGAAATGATATGATGCTTGTCATGCATGATAGGATAAGAGAAGATAAATGAATCGAATTGAATGCTTGATCATATGCTTGTTGCTATGTATGCTTGAGATTTGTAGACATGTATAGACGAACTTGTACATGTTGGCATGAATAAAAGAAAGACACGAAATGAATGTGTCGTATATCTGCAAAGGCATGAAAAGAACATGTCGTATATCTGTTAAGGCATGAAAAAAATATGTCGTACATCTGATGACAAATCTGTCTCATCTGATAGAACTGCTAGAGCATGCATATGGTCTCGAACAACTCGTGTACGAGTAAAAATTTCTCTCGGGTGGAATCTGGAGGCGCCTGGACCACTCGACCTAGGAGAGATTAAGAGCACCCTGGGGAAAAAGAGACCCCATGTTAAAAGGGTAGCCGATATCTGAGTCCTTAGCGATGAGTTGAACCGGAGAGTCACAGCGGCTAATCATAAGATTTTCTATGGACCATCATATAGATAGGTGTTGGTTGGTGCAGCGCTGAACCGGAGAGTCACAGCTGCCAATCGAGTCTGCATATGTCAAGAATGTTTTGCTAAAAGCTAATAATGCAGAGACGAACAGGAAATAAAGTTGGTTTTATCATGTTTATGCTAATCCTTGTCTTGTGCAAGGATGAACGGTCGGTTATGGTAAGAATCACTGAAAAAGTGATATATATGTATTGCTTGAGTTTGCTATATGAATTGCTTACAGAGATTAACCCGTTACAAAGAAGTGCTATGTCCCCTTAAAAGAAAAGATATGATATCGTGCTTATAATTGTCCCTACGAGTTGCTTGAACAAAGGAATAAATATGCTCATGAAACACGCTGCACACTGCACATGAAATAAATAATCATCGTGCTTGAATCGAATAGTCCCTTGTATGCTTGAGATGAAATAAAATGAATTGTAGCGTTTCAAAGATGTTTTCAAAGAATGTAAACTGAATCTGTATGCATGAAATGAACATAGGTAGAAAGTAGCAAGATCACATGAAAAGAAATATTTTCTCACTAAATGAATAGTGATCGTTTCAGACAAATGTAGTACTTTGTTCATAATCACCAGTATACTAATATACTGACCCACCATCAGTCTGCATGCAGGTACAATATGCATCAAGAAGGATAGTCCAAAGCGATAGCCTGAGCCTCATCCTCAGGAGCCAGAAATCAGAAGAGATGTCAAGAGATGGACATCTGTTGCAAGAGTTGGTTTTGTATATAAAGGGATGTAATGTATGGGAACGGGATCATTGTAATCTTTAAAGTTCTGAGAGAATGTAATATTGTATCAGAGAGAATCAAGAGCTTGTAATCTATTCAAATAAAATCAATAAAGAGAATTGTTTCTTGTTACCATTGTGTTCAATGCTTGTATTCTGATATATGTCCGCTGCTGCTTCAAATATTCTGCAATACGTTCCGCTGCGTATTGTCAATCTTGTCTACCTTGTCTTGCTTCAGGTCTTGGCCTTGTGCAAGCGTAACTTAAGCTTGCACGGTATCACGCCTTAGCGAGGATGATCGGTCCCAAAGAGTCTGAAGCGAGGACGAGAGGACTCTCCGGGATCGGGGCTTGACAAACGAATCTTCGAGCGATCCGCCAAGTCTTGCTTGAAGACATACTCCCTCCAAGCATTCATATGGGGCGGCATCTCGCCTTTTTCCCTACGTTGAAGCAGGTAATAATGACTTGCGACCTCCTTGAAGATCGTCATCATCTCAGAGTTATTCTCTTCTAAAGCTAAGAACTCCTCATTCGTGGGAAAATACTTTTCATAGGAAAACCAAAGGGAGCTTCGAGACCTCGTACATATCGTGTTGTGCAAGTCCTAACTCCCCCACGGTAGTAAAAAAAGTATCGGTCTGGGTATTGTACATCTCCAGAAGAGTGAGAAATATGTGCTTATTCAGGTCTATGCCCGCCTGAGTAGGACGAACAACAACGGTAAGACCAATCTTTTTTATATCGGTCCTAAACTTCGTCAGAACCTAAAGTGTCAACTCGTCCCACTTCTGCACATAGTGGTACCAATCCTTGACCTGAAACTCTCCCTTCGGGTATGATAGCTTGGCCGACGCCAGACAATTGACGAAGGATGAAGCATTGAATGCAAAGGTATCGGTCGGAACATCACAATAGATACCTTCGAGATGCAAAGTTTGCCAATGATAAGAGGTCCTGGCTCGCATAGCCGTCAAGATATCCCTATGGTTCGAGGATGTGTCGAGCCGTATAGTGCCAGCCACGGCTCCTCCTTGAGAGGGAGTGAGTTTCCACTTCATCCTTCTCTTCGAAGCAAGACTATGGAAGGCCGTCAAGGGCAATTGGCGCTCCACTTGCCTGATATACATATTCGCGTCTCTGGCTTTGAAGAACTAGTCTTCCCTGGTCTTCAGCACCTTCGCTTCGGCAGAAGTCAGGCGGTCTCCGAACATGAATTTGGGTTTCAAGAAGGACTCATTTTTAGACTCAGTAAATTTAATTCTCCCCCTCTCCATCATGTGCTGGAGGAAAACATGGTGCTGGTCATGAATCTGGGCCATCCTCTCCGGAGGCTGATCCAACATAATAGCCGCCTTGGCTGGGTCTACGACCTCTTCATTAAAGTCCACACCCAGCTGACAGAGTGCATGGTCTAAAAGGACTTCGTTCAGCAGGGGGTAGTCATCGATACTGTCACACAAAATAAAACAAAGCCATCAGACAAAAGACCAAAAGGACTTAGTAGCACAACATGAGCATCTGAGCTGCATCACGACTCCTGGCACATCAACCGAGCCGAAACCCAGGTGCATAAGTTGGAGCCCGGCAAAGACACACAGGATCAAAGTCCCGGTGCAATACAGAGGAAGCTTCGACGCATCATCAGACCTAAGTCCATGCACGTCAGCAGAAGAAGCTTCGGCACATCATCAGGACCTAAGTCCATGCACGTCAGCAGAAGAAGCTTTGGCGCATTATCAAGACCGAAGTCCATGCGCATCAGCAAATGAAGCTTTGGCGCATCATCAGGACCTAAGTCCATGCGCGTCAGTGTTTCACTTAACAAAATGTCAGGAAAAATTAGCTTTTGAAAATAAAACGAGAAAAAGTACAAGAAGTACAAATTTAATTCTGGGAAAGTATTGCTATGGAAGTCTGATCTGTAAATGATCACTTTGTTCCTTGGACCATATGATGATGATGAAGGTCGCTGCTTGAAGTTGAACAACCGGAAGAACTAAGTCACCAGAAAGGTATCGACGCACTTTGGCACTGATGGCGAGGCCGAATGCTTTCCTGCTTTGCTTCACTCTGTTTTGGAAGAAAGGTTGAAGAAGAATGCTCTCGAAAATCTAAGTTCTGATCTCTGTGTTCTCTCCTGTCTCTGTCTGTCTCCCTCTGTGTGTCGCTTTGAGAAAAATAAGTCCATTTATAGACTTGGGCTCTTGTGCGTAAAAACTCAGCGAAAGTTCCGTCTTTACGCCACAACCGCCACCCACGACCAAAGTCATCCTCTGTATACGTTGACACGTGTCCCCTCATTTCATTAAGAATAGGATGCATGTACACACGTTCTTCGGGATGTGTGGCATGAAAGCCATGTATGCAAACCACGTTCCAAGCTGGTCAGAAAGAATAGGGCGTAAAAATATCCCCAATGTACTCTGAGCGTAAAGCAGTAGACTAGGCGTAAAATAGCCCCGACATAGACTTCCCGCGTAAAGTGGTTGTTAAATAACCTTGAGCGTAAAAGTAGCTCAAATAGACTTTACGCACACGTCAACTGTTGAGCGTAAAAGCTCGTACAGTCTTCATGCGTAAAAGAAGCCATAGTGTGAGGGTAAAGTAGCTCAATCCACATACTAAACGACAACAATGGTCTCTGTGTGAAAACAAATCCCTTTGAATTCTATGATATATGCCATCATTAATATCTCCATGTCAGAGTTTGCATTAAATGCGAGATTTGACAGCTTTGTCCAGCGTAAAAGTGGCTGATCTGTCCTTGGCGTAAAACCATGGGTGTAGACCCGAGCGTAAAATGATCTGCCTGCTTTAGGCGTAAAGTGATTAGCCTTGTCTTGGGCGTAAAGTATTTAGCCTCTCTGCGGCGTAAAGTAGATCAATTTGAGTGGAATGATCTATCACTTTGACTCTTTCTTTGAAACACTTTTTACGCTCCTACAAGACCCCCTTCAAAGTTTTCAAATATCTCCAAAATTTGGAACACTTTGAACAGAAGCGTAAAAATTGAGTTTTGACCAGTCAGCGTAAAATTCGGGATACGCAACAATCATCCGCGTAAAAGCGGGGACATCCAACAGTCGGCGTAAAATCTGGAATTTGAACCGATTTGAAATCTCCCTATAAATAGGGTTCTTCAGAGAGAGAAAACACTTTTACTCATCTTTTTGCAATCTCGAATTCCTTTGCTCTGTCTTTCTTCGAAACCCTCACTTTGATCCGATGGCTCCCAAGAAATCATCCGCCGCCAGCAACAAGGGGAAGAAACCTGTCGTTGATTCGTCATCGGCTCCCATTTAGTCGTCAACACCATATCGACAACCCAACCCGGCCGTAGCTCCGCCTATGATGGGTAAAACCCTATTCTTTGGCTGGGAAAACCCGTCGAGGAAGGAAAAGATAACCCAAACCTTCAGTTTTTTATGCCCACGTCATACGTGTTAGCGTAAAAACTGAAATGACAATATACGCCCACGTTGTACGTGTTAGCTTAAAAATAAAAAGAGCACGCCCATGTTATACGTGTCACCGTAAAATTTGGATTACGCCCACAATTAATGTGCTCGCGTAAAACTTAACTACGCTCATGTTCATACATGCCAGCGTAAAAAGTTATATTACGCTCACATCAACATGTGGTAGCGTAAAATTCATCAATCACTGAGAGACTTTGTAAAACAAAGACTTTATAAACCTTTATCCACTTTTAGTAAGCGTAAAAGTCATAAAACTTCCAAACTAATTTGATCTCTTTTGTCCTTTTGCCAGTGGATTTGCAAGTTCACCCTCTCGCAGAAGTCTTTGGCTCGTCAGTTGGCATGGTGGGTTCGAACTATCTGGAAGATTTATCTCATATTCAATTTCCTCAATCAAACCCTGAATATCCAGTAGAGAGGGAACAACTGATAGCAGCTCAAGGAGATAGGATGTTGTTATCCATGATGAATGGAGATTTGTTGACTTCACTAGATGCACAACAATTTACGAAACCGGCCTTCTTGTTTGGGGACGTCATTGACTGTAAATCCCAAACACACCCCAAGAAGGAGTCTTGGGTATTCAAATTTGGGGATAGAGCCATGTATCTTCCCGATATGGATCGAGATTATCCTTTGTCAGCATTTTTCCATGCTACCCACCATCGACAAATGCTGTGGAATTTGACTCCTAATAGTTACGGAAGACCAGGTAGAATTGTTTTCAAGCGGGAGCATGCTAATGACATGGGATATTTTGCTAGCGTTCCCAATGGTGGTGTCACTTCTATTTTCGGCCTCATGCCAGGAGCTAATCCCAGTAAAGGCTCGGGTTTAATTAAACCAGTACAAACTCCGATGTTCGTCAACGAATTTATGAGGACTGCTGTATTGTATCCTCAGACGAACCCCAGGCTGCCAGGATGGTTGACTCCGTTCAATCAAAACTGGATCCAGATAAGTATTTGGATGATGAAGAACTTTGAAGCAGAGTTGAAAGACATTGGTTTATATGAGGCGATAGCTTCCACTAGTCAGGGTATTCCTTCGAACGGAAACCTATTTCTGGCCTTGATGGAAATATATATGAGTTCGACGGGAACTTTTGCCACTCCGAAAGGCAAAATGGGCCTTGCTCTTTATGAGATGCAGTTTATCTCGAAACTGCCGATGGGGGAAGCCCCCTATGAAGAATACGTTCCTTCCAACAGAGAACTAGCTGAAATCAGAGAGACTAATCCTCAGTTGATTGAGGTCTATGAGGAACTGATGTGTCACTACCTGATTTGTACTACAATGTATGAAAGTACATCTCATCTGGCGTATATCAACAAGTGGACAACTTATCTCTTCTTCCATAAGGATAAGATATCCAAGGAAGACAAAGAAAGGTTTCAGGAAAACAAAGCTCCGGCAATCAACATAGATTCGACAATCCCTTCTAACAAAATTAGGGATATGACGATTGCCTACAAATTCCCTAATAAATATCTGTCTACAAAGACTGGAGAATTCCCTGCTGAGACTGAAGCCGTGAGCTTCCTTAGATATGGTAGCCAGAAAATTTCTCGGAGAGCTTTGCTGGCAGGCTTTCTTTCTTTATGGTTGAGAAGATGGGTTATGCCGGGTATTGGTACTGTTGACAGAATTTACCATAGTGTGCTTTGGCCGGCAGTACGTCTGGTTTTTAAAGTCAGGATTAACCTACTATCAGCCATGGTGTGTCGAATAAATGCAGGTTTGAGGACCTTCGGCGAGGAGTTAATCAACAATGCTCCTCATCGAAATATTTTCCCTAGAGTAGAAATGCCCTACACTTATCTGATGGGCTGGCTGTTGTATCACAACTGCAGATTGTTGCCACCAGGCCCAGGTGATGATGCGGAGGTCTTCCTCCAAAAATTCAGCAAAGCTACATGGATCGCTACGACTGTGGCGGATACCCGAGCAGTTCTGAACTATTCTTATGGTTGGAACTTCTTCTGTACCCGGCCGCAAGTTCCAGCAGATTGCTTCGGTGTTCAGTTTGAAGATGAAGTCGAAGGAAGAGTTGTATTGCCACAATCAGTCTTTAGATGGCTTCAGTGCATCAGACCCTCTCATCTGATGTATAGAAATGAAGATAATTGTGCGTTTGAACCATACTTACCCAGTAGGTTTGCTCGCCAATTTGGGTATGACCAACTTTATGTTGGTAATCCTTCGACTAGTTACCGTCACTATAGGAAACTACTTGACGGAGCTAGGGGTTGGAGATATTTCGGTGCTGCTCGAACTGGTGCTAAATTTAGAATTTCGACTGCCACCAGCACTACAGAACTACGTATACTCCATACATATGCCCACTTTTATGCTTCAATTCGTTCTTTTGCCCACGGTTACAATATGAGGGGTAGTCTTAGGTGGCCTAAAGAAGGAGATATTGAGGAGCGGGTCAGGGTACCAGCAGACATCCCTGACGATACTGGCATTCTAGATCCATTTTTAGAAGTTATCACAACAGAAGTTGGGGAACCAACAGAAGTTGGGGAACCAGCTGCAGAACCTATCATCATTGGCAAAGGCCGAAAAAGAAAACAAAGTACAGCCGTCACATTTCCAGAGAAAACTCCAGAAAAGAAGAAGAAGTCTACCGCAAAAGGGTCTTCCAAACCAAGAGTCCACACTCCAGAAGATGATACTTTGATTGAAGAGGATCATCTTGTCAGTTCTTCCTCAGTCCATCCAGGAGAAGGATCTTCAGCCCCTCCATCAATAGTTGGATCAGGAACTGTAACACTTTTGTCTCCTAGGCGTCTTAGCACCTCACTTCATTTATTTTTGCCAACCAAGGCACAGGTTACAAAGGGTGCTACTATTGTATCCACCGCTAATCAAGACCACATCCCACCAGACGAACCGGCTCTCGACTTCGAAGATGATGACTGGGATGGTGATTATGACTCATATCTTAAAAAAAACGCACATATTCCAAGTATTACACAAAACCTATACGGAATTATATACTATGATTTTGTATATTAACTTATTTTGTTTGTTTTTGCAGATATCATATTTGCACCAAAGCCTATGGCTCCTCCTCCTCAAAAAGAGGATATTTATAAGGAAAATGAGGAATCTGCTGATGAGGCTTCTTCTTCTAGCGAAGCAGGTGCTGATGAAAAGGAAGGACAACAATCCGCGGTGGAGCATCAAGAAGCACATCCTGAACTATCCTCTCATGTTGAAGATCAGCACCAGAAAGAGGCTGCAATAGACCCCACTGCAGGTGATGATGAACCTGCTGGAGGAGAATCGGTCATAAATAAAGAATCAGCTGTAGAAGATTTTACTGCAACTGAAGCAGTGGAAAATCCTGCGGAGCCGACAGTTGAAGAAGGTACTGAACCCAGGGAAGTGATAGCATCTTCTACTGTAGCTGCTGATTCAATATCATTTTTTGATAAGCCAATACCGGAACCTGAACCAATTCCTGCAATTGTCACCACATCCACCAATATCACCGCTGCCAGAACTCCAGAAACGGCTGGAGTAACAGATATTGAAGACATTGCTCCTGAAGTTCTTGGGAACCAAATAACAGTAGTGACAACAACAGTTCCACCTCCGTCTGTTGTTACACCAATGGTAGCTATAGGCGTTGGAGATACAATCCCTGAAGCTCTTAGGGATAACTTGGCCATGGCAACAGTAACAGCAACAACTTCGTCTCATCCTGCTGTCATGCCAACCACATCTGCTCCCGACCTCCAAAGAAGTGATTTATTAGATATTGCTGCCACACCAAGCTCCAGCGTAGAAATGAATCTCCTGGTTGAGATTCATACTGAAACTTTTTATAAAACTCTGGCAACTCTGATAAAGATGGTCCTGAATAAGGGTCTCAGCTATGAGATTTTGAAGACGACAATGGCTCTGACTATCAAGAATGTTGCCATGTTAAATGATGTTGAGAGAGCTGCCATATTGGAGAAAATTGTGGAGGACCTTGAACAGCCGATTGGAGAATATCTCAGGCTATCAAATGAGACTGTTGAAGGCCTTATTCAGGAGGAGTATGATGCCTTAACAGCTGATTATCTTGCTCGAGAGACTACATATAATGCAGCTCTCCATGAACACAGTCTGAAGGACGCCAAAGAGAAAGCCTTTTTGGCTGGCATAAAACCTGCACTGCATGGTCACAGAGTGGCTTATGATGCTTTGAACATAGATATTCAGAGCAAGAATGACAAAATCCGTGAAGTCGAGGCAGAGCTAGCTTGCTTGAAGGCTGAAAGGGAGAAGATGATCGATGCTCGAAATCTGTACCTCACACAAAGCTCAATTTTAGAAGAACAAGCTTTTGGGGCTGAATCGACTATCAGAACCCTTGATGAAGCCAAGGACAATTTGATAATCACTTTCGCTGAACTTTCCTGTATTTGCACCCCCGAAGCTCGACGTGCAGAGGCTACCAAGAAGGTTATGAGTTCTCGTGGCAAGCGGCTAGAAGAATTAAAGAAGTTGCTTCAAGATGTTTCCACTCCACCTTAAGAGAGTGCTTTGTCATCTTTTGTCTTATTCATTTTATAGTGTTTCCACCAGAAATGAATAAAAGATTTGTTTTGTGATCCTATCGTTTATTTGGAATTTAAACAATAGGTATGAGATAGAAAACACTTATCAGAGGTAATATGGACGTGATAAGTCTTTTAAACTCAACGTATTATATCTATCCAGAGGTAATATGGACATGATAGATATTGAAATCGCATTTTCTATTTTAGAGCATAATACTATCAGAGGTAATATGAACATGATAGTATGTAAGAACTCAAAGAAAAGTAGATTAATATCTATGCAGAGGTCAAATGGACATCCTAGACAATGAAATTGCATTTTCTGTTTTAGAGCATAATACTATCAGAGGTAATATGAACATGATAGTATGTAAGAACTCAAAGAAAAGTAGATTAATTTCTATGCAGAGGTCAAATGGACATGATAGACAGGAAACACCAGCAAATTTAATATTTATTCAGAGGTCATGGAAACATGATAAATAACGAATCCCACTTTCTAATCAATTGATAAAATAGAAGATATAAAATCCCTTTCCCAGAAGACAAGAAATCGGCTTAACCAAACCTTAGTAGCTGGGGAATAACGAGACAGATGTCATGAGCATATATGTCAAATATCGATAAAAGAAGTGGATGACCTAACCTATTTTATGGGAAAGGAAAGGAGGTCAACTCAAGAATAAATCTTAATGGAAAGTTGAAGATACACGTTCGAATTCATCATATGAGGAACGAGATATATCCGATTTGATGAATTGGTTTTCTTCTGAATCAGATGATTGTGAGGAATTAGAAGAGAATTATTCTTGTATATCGTCATTAAATATATGGGATGGATCATATCCCAATCCATGACGAGTCTTCTGGTAAAACGGATCACCACATAATGGTAGTCGACTACCCTTGCCTTGATTGAGACCTTGCATAGTCTTCAAATCATATCCCATGTTTTGGATAATCTTGATAGATTGTTGACTATACTTGTTAATTCGGATTCTTCCTTTGTCTTTATCTTTCAGCTCATCTGCCTGAGCAACAGGGATATTTCTAGCCAGATCAAACACGATTTGGCGCTTGTTTTTCTTATTAGACGGAACCACGAAATAAAATTCTTCGTGACGTCTAAAAGTTACACAGGCCTGTGATGAAGCGGCTACAGGTAGAAGATAGGGAGAAGATGTCAGGAATCTTTGAGCATAAGGTCTAACATCAATATGAGGAGGAAAAGAATTTTCCTTATGATCAATGTATAAGGTTTCTTCTGGCTCTATATCGCCTTTATATTGATGACTTTGCTTATCCGAAGATAAAGTCATTCTTTCAATAAACTTGACAGCCATATACTCGAAAAGGAAATCTTCATTGATATCAAAGAGTACAGAATGATCAATATTTACATCATTTACGATCTGATTACTACGCTTCGGATTAATCAACAGTGGACTGTTATCCATCTTCTGCGTAGATTTGCCAAGATTGACAATCAATGGTGGTTGTGGATCATTCGTACAAGAAGTATGCCCTTTGACCTTGATCATAAAAGGTTGAACTTGGTTCTTAGCAGGAATATTTATTGATTCCTTAGATGAAGTTTGAGTTCTTCCTTTAACCTTGATTATCAAAGGTTGATCATTGACATGTTGGGATTGGATTAGTCCCTTAACTGTGATCTTCAAAGGTTGCTCTTCTGGCGGATCTTCATTAAGAGACTGATCCTCAGTAGATGATTGATCCTCAACTATGTCTGATATCTCTTTCATATGTTCTTGTTTATAAAGCCTTGAATCAGAAAAATAGGCTTCGACACCCTTGAAAGGATTGATATCAGCAAACTCAGTCTTCACAACTCCTTGTGAATCCACATACTTAAAGCATTGGTGGAGAGTTGATGGCACGATATTATGCTCATGTAACCATGGTCTTCCAAGAAAGATATTGTAGGATACGTCTGAGTTGATAACATAGAAGGTTACCATAGTTCGGAGATCGCCAATCTGAATCTGTAGACGAATCTTCCCCAGTGGTTTACCCTTGCCAGAGTTAAAACCGACTATCGTAGTACTATTGTAAGTCAAATCACTAGTAGGAATCCTCAGGGGTCTTAGCATACTCTGAAGAATTATGCTAATTGAAGACCCAGGATCAATGTAGATCCTATCAATTTCAGTAGATCCAATATACCCAGTATAGCACAGAGGCCTGTCATGTTTGTTATGCTTCAACAGCATATCTTCTTGTGTAAAGGTGATTTGGAAATTACTTCCATCACACTATGACATTGCAGACATGAAACTGGAGTATTATCAGGACTCTTGAGTTGAGCCAAGCATGAATCTGCTTGCAGTAAGGCTTCACTCAAAGTCTTCCTGCTTTCTCTGGAAAGGCGAAGCAGTTCAAATATAGTTAGTCTAGCCGGAGTATTAGCCAACTGAGCTAGAATATCAAACTTGTAAGGCTTCATCACCACCCCCTGACTGGAAGCAGACTTCAATGGAACGTCAAAACGTACTGCTTTCTGTTTCCTCTTTTCAACCACAGAAGGTTTAGCCGGAACAGGAGAAGGTTGAGCTAGTAGTGTTTCCACTACATCTTCTGCTTCCTTGGAAGATCCTTCATAATCTTTGTGGTACTCTTTCCCAGATCTTGTACCCGCAAAATGTTTCTTCCTCAGACTCAGGGGAAAGAAGTACCATATTACAGGATTTAGTCTTCCTCCCTTTAGCCTTTTTCTTGTAAGGTTTGTTGTGAGGAATTTTAGAACCCAGTCCAACAGTGGATTTTTGATTTTGAATTTGTAGAGGAAGTCGTATTCCTTTATCATAATTCAAACCTTCTTCCTTCTGAAAGTCATAACCCATTTTCTTCATGAGAAGGACAGATTGCTGACTGTACAGATGAATGGGCAGTAGACTTTTAACGGGTGTTTCAACAGAAGAGGAAGAAGCGGGACCTTCTGTAACCACAGGAGAATGAAGAATAGATGTCTCTGTAGCTACGGGAGGAGAAGGATTCGGGATACGAGGAAAAATCCCTATCGGAGCTTTTTCATAAGCAGCGAAGACTTGTTGCGCTCGATATAAGGGAATACTATTCATGGCTAGCCACTGCTGATGAGTAAACTTGAGCTTGGTAGGAGGAGCTAGACTTGGAGGACAGATGTTCAGTCCTCTCAGTCTATCTTCTAAAGGAAAGCCATCCCATAACCGATCCAAGTCATCAGGATCTGGAATATTATGAGAAATCATGTTGCAGGTTTTGACTTTCTTACCCTTCTTGGATTTTGAAGTTTTACCTTCATTTTCCAACTCAGGCGCTAAGTCAGGATGTACCCACATGATTTCACCATTCTTTAGTGTGAGTGACAGCAATCCTGCATTTTCTTCTCTGGCAGGCGGGATATTCACGATCTTCATTGTCGCCTTCGGAATTGGGATAATTCCATCTGGGACTTACGATGGAGGAAAATCTCCGAACTGAAGAGAAACCATATTGGTCGTAACCGTATGGTCATCATTAGTTAAGGCGATAGCACCACCATTTATCAGCTCCTGGATTTTCTTCTTCAGGACATAACAAGCACTGGTAGGGTGATTAATGTATCTATGATAGATACAATATTTGGGATTGTCAGTTAGATTCACCTTATTAGGCCTCTTTGGCTCTGGAATCTGAAGTTTGCCATTCTTCACCAGACACTGAAATATCCCTGGGATATAACTCTCATCAAAAGAGTATTCTTCCTTCGGCCTGGAAGATTCTTGACTATTCGGCGTCGTTTTGTTTCTGGAAAGATTGCCCATAAGAGTATCTTTTCCTTTCACATTACAATTGCCAGAATTATTACCAGGATTACTTTTCTTCCCTTTATCTTCTGAAGCGAAAATCATTCCATGCTCACGAGCCAACCTACCATTGGTCTCAGCAGAAACTGCTGCTATGATGAACGAAGCCCAATATGTGAATTGGGAACCTGTGAAAACAGCGATAGATGGTCGCAGATTCATCTTGCATGTATCAATCAACGCTGAATCTGGCATACCAGGAGGCATCTTTTAGAGTAGCTTGTCGAAAACGTTCGATGAACGTCCGAGTATCTTCTTTCTCCTTTTGTTTGATTTCTATCAAGGAGGACATGTTTATGTCCATACCTCCTTCATAGAAGCGGGAGAGAAACATTGTCTTAAATTCGTCAAAAGACGAAATAGAATTATCGGGTAAGCTACGATACCAGTCGTAAGCTGAACCCGTCAGGCACCCGATGAACACTCGAGTGAGAAGAGCATCATTTTTCTGCAAGTGCACAGTCGTAATATCAAAGTAATTGATATATTGACTGGGAGATGCTTTTCCATCGAACAAAACCATGGATTGTGGCTTGAATTTCGGTAGAAAGGGTACATCATTCCAATGAGGAGGATAAGGTTCCTTAATCCCTAACCTCTGGAGTTGATCCTTGTGCCTCAAGACTTCAAACTGTGCTTTGAGTTCACGTATTGCTTGAATGGCCTCACTAGTTTGCGGAAGCACATTTGATTGAATAGTTGTTGGATATACCGTAATCCCCACCAGAGATGGTATATCTTCAGGAATAATCGGATCTGGAGATGCAGAATTTTGATTAACAGTAGCCTCTTAAACATTCAAAGGTATATCAGTCCCTTGACTATCTTGAGTTTGTGCTGCTACTGGTACTGGTGCTATTACTGTCGGCTGAGCAGTTTACTGATTCAATATTATCTGATGCATGTTTTGCACCATGTTAAATATGTCTTTCAGTGATTGCTCAACGACAGTAAGACGCTGTTCTGTATTAACAGATGAGGTCTCTGGTTCATCTCCAACAGCGTAGGATTTAACCTCTCTTGAAGATATAGAAGGATCAGTATAGAAGTATGAATCGACACTGTCAGTCTCGGACTCAAAAGATTGAGTACCCCCAGCTTCTGAATCAGAAGCCTGCATTTGTCTTTGTCTTCTTGATCGAGTGTTTTGATATACCCCCTCAAAAGAATCAAGAAGTCTGTTGAACTATTGCTGACCTGGGGTTTAGGACGTATTCCGTCTTGGACGTCGTCCTCTGTTAGTATGAGATGCCATGTTGACTGATGCATATGACAGCTCATGTTCTTGGTCTTCAGCTTGATGTTGAGGCGAATTAAAACTTAATCGATCAAAAACTGACCATTTTGAAGCCGAACAACAACAGTTGATCACAACCTGGTGATAATCACAATGATGTTTTTCTTGAAAAAATGTCACCGGAGGTTGTCTATTCTTACGCTTTTGCATTAGCAATTCACGTAAGTCAGAAGGAGTGGAGGGAGTAGTTTTCTTTATTACATTAGGGGTAGAAAAACGTTTAGTACCCTGTGTATAAAAAAGATTACTAGCAGCATTCGCAGAACCAAATTGTACATTTCTACGCGTTTGGAGTTGTGTGCGTAAATCTTGAGATTTTTTAGCACGAAGGACTCCATTTTCATTGCGTGTAATTTGTAGATTTGGTACTTTGCGTAGAGCAGTATAAGAAGGCTATTGGTGTAGAACTGAAGTTTTACCAACATGATTTTTACGCTGCACACGTTTAGGTACATTCACATTAGATGTGTAAACATCCTTGCGAATTTTATCTACACTGTCACAGACAGGAGACTTACCTTCACGCGTAGAGCGTAAAAATTGGTTATCTACCACGTCACAGACGGGAGATTTTCCATTACGCGAAGAGCGTAACTTGTGTGTGTCTACCACGTCACAGACGGGAGACTTATTCTTACACTCAGAAGCATTAGAGTCTGCCACATTACAAATGGGAGACTCATCTTTATGTACTGAGCGTAAAAGTTGGTTTTTACCCACTGAGCGTAAAACCTGGTTCTTACGCAGTGGACGTGAAACCTGATTATCTTCAACGTTACAAACGGGAGATAAATCGTCACACTTTGAGTGCAACTCTGAAGTAAGGAATGCCTCGTTACGAACGGAAGCCCCTACGACAGGAGTGGGAAGAATTCCCTTACCACCTCCAGTTCGGAGCATTTCTTCATAGGCAGTCTGGTCGAAGTGCACAACCAGAGTCTTCTTGGTCGAACCGACCGAAACATCATCATATTGAGCAATTGCCTTCTCGTCAGAGGAGAAGGTCGTCCCTAGCAGAGTCGCTATTTTGTTTCACTTAACAAAATGCCAGAAAAAATTGGCTTTTGAAAATAAAATGAGAAAAAGTACAAGAAGTACAAATTTGATTCTGGAAAAGTATTGCTATGGAAGTCTGATCTGTAAATGATCACTTTGTTCCTTGGACCATATGATGATGATAAAGATCGCTGCTTGAAGTTGAACAACCGGAAGAACTAAGTCACCAGAAAGGTATCGACGTACTTGGGCACTGATGGTGAGGCCGAATGCTTTCCTGCTTTGCTTCACTCTGTTCTGGAAGAAAGGTTGAAGAAGAATGCTCTCGAAAATCTAAGTTCTGATCTCTGTATTCTCTCATGTCTCTGTCTATCTCCCACTGTGTGTCGCTTTGAGAAAAATTAGTCCATTTATAGACTTGGGCTCTTGTGCGTAAAAACTCAGCGAAAGTTCCGTCTTTACGCCACAACCGCCACCCACGACCAAAGTCATCCTCTGTATACATTGACACGTGTCCCATCATTTCATTAAGAATAGGATGCACGTACACACGTTCTTCGGGATGTGTGGCATGAAAGCCATGTAGGCAAACCACGTTCCAAGCTTGTCAGAAAGAATAGGGCGTAAAAATATCCCCAATGTACTCTGAGCGTAAAGCAGTAGACTAGTCGTAAAATAGCCCCGACATAGACTTCCCGCGTAAAGTGGTTGTTAAATAACCTTGAGCGTAAAAGTAGCTCAAATAGACTTTATGCACACGTCAACTGTTGAGCGTAAAAGCTCGTATAGTCTTCATGCGTAAAAGAAGTCATAGTGTGAGCGTAAAGTAGCTCAATCCACATACTAAACGACAACATTGGTCTCTGTGTAAAAACAAATCCCTTTGAATTCTGTGATATATGCCATCATTAATATCTCCATGTCAGAGTTTGCATTAAATACGAGATTTGACAGCTTTGTCCAGCGTAAAAGTGGCTAATCTGTCCTTGGCGTAAAACCATGGGTATAGACCCGAGCGTAAAATGATCTGCCTGCTTTAGGCGTAAAGTGATTAGCCTTGTCTTGGGCGTAAAGTATTTAGCCTCTCTGCGGCGTAAAGTAGATCAATTTGAGTGGAATGATCTATCACTTTGACTCTTTCTTAGAAACACTTTTTACGCTCCTACAGTCAGCAGAAGAAGCTTTAGCGCATTATCAAGACCTAAGTCCATGCGCATCAGCAAATGAAGCTTTGGCGCATCATCAGGACCTAAGTCCATGCGCGTTAGCAAATGATGCTTCAGCGCATCATCAGGACTTAAGTCCATACGCACGATCAGATCCTAGCTTCAGCACATCATCAGGACAAAATTCCATGTGCGTCAGCCAAAGCACATCGATATGAGGCAACTCATCTGCAGTCGGGTCACCCCAACATCACTGCAACAAAGACCAAGGTAAGAGAACACCCACCGAACACTTTCGGTCGAACGTCGGCGTGGGTCGCCATGACGACAGGGGCTTCCTCCGTGTCGACCTCCAAGGGTACATTTCTCCTGCCCCTTCCTCGGCCAGCAACACCGCAGGGAGTCTTCGGAGCCATTTTTCGAAAGAAATAAAAGTTCTCGAAGAAAAAGGGGAAAAGATCTCTAAGGAAGATGAAAGCTTTTACAGAAAGTAGAAGACTCTCTCTCTCCTCACAGCCACCTATTTATAGGCTTGGCCTCGCGTGTAAACTGATGAGCCGTGACATCAGCAATCAGTCGCTCCAGGTCTCGTGAAACCGACGGCTACTTATCTTCAAAAGATTATCATTAATCTTTCCTGAGATTGAGGCGTTATCTCTTCAGAATAAGCATGCGCCCTAGAAGTATGCACCTAAGCAGCAAGCGTCCAGAACTACTATACGCCAAGAAGAGCCATGCGCCTAGGCGAAGGGTATGTGCCTAGAGTCGTTACTCCCCATGATTCTTATTCAAAGTATTCCAAAACTTGGCAAAAAAGTTTTGAAAGCTTTGAAGGGGGATCTTGTAGAAGCATGAAATTTCAGGCGCATATATAGGCAAGAATTCCTATGCGCTCAATCCAACCATGCGACCAACTCAAATGTGCCCGGAAGCTCAAACAGATACTTGGCACAGCAAAGAACAGCACAAGTTTAAAGACATTGAAAATAAGATTTTTATTTCATATGAAAGTATATTACATGTCTAAAGAAAGTCTTTACAAAGGAGAACTTCTACAAAAAGAAAGATCCTAAAGCTACAGCCAGGCGCAGCAACTGCGATTCATGCCATACCAGGCGCATCATCCGTCAGGCGCATCACTCTGATGTCTCATCCAGGCGCATCGTCTCGTCATTATGGCGCAGGCGCATCAGCACCAATCAGCCCTTGTCTAGCAGGAGGAGGAGCTCTCCTAGCTCGACAAAGATCACGACACGATGCCCCGGTCTTCGGAAGCAAGAGGCACACTCGGCGACCTGCGGCTCTTCCAGCATAACAAAAATTAGGGCACGACCGCCCCAATCTTTGGATGCAACAGGCACCTTCAGCCTGTGTCGGGACACGACGATCCTGACATTTGGTTGCAACAGGCACTTTCACAGGGCCGATGGTGAAAAAACCAAACTCGGCACATCTTCGTCTTCGGAAGGAGTTCATCATCAACTCGCCAAGGCAGGGGACCGATCGAGTTTATCTCCATGAAGAGAAAAAAAGTAAAACGAGAAACAAAACTTCTCTTCACGCTGCTACTTATAGGCAAGGGAAATCAAACCCATGTGCCAAGTGGAAACTTCCCCGAAGTCAGTACAATAAACTTGTATTTATTGTGATGAATCTGCCCTTTCGAATTCAACCAAGTCAAAACAGCCATTAACGCCTCGAAGAACTCAACAGATGGGCCAAAAAGGATGTGACACCGGGCTGATGCACCGTCAGCACCATGCTCTCCGTACTGATGTGCCCAGTGGGACATAGACCCATGCACCCAGATCAGAATTAACCGATGTGCCGCTTTTAAATTGATTACCATCAAGCATTTAATGTTGAATGACAAAGGCGGCGACGTATTCCAAGAACCGTCCAATCAGCAGCCCTTTGCAGAAAATTAAGAGCCACTGATGTCAGCACTATCATTATACCTTGGGTCGGTAACAACTGCCGCATGGCCGATCGATCATTCGTATGTGCCTCGTGGCCATGCACCCAGAAGACTGCGTGTGCCCCAGTGGTCATACGCCCCTTCAGCTCACTTCTGATCTCAAGCAACAGAAGACTAAGCTATGCATGCACCTCAAAATCCATGTGCCTGGACTTGCTCATGACTCCTAAAAGTCATGAGACCAAGTCGCCTCCCCTGCGCCTGATCCTAGGCGCACCCTGATGCGAAGCTCTGCATGCGCCTCAAAAGCCATGCGCCCAGACTTGTCTATGATGCCTAAAACTCATAGGACTAAGTCACCTCCATGCGCCTGATCCTAGGCGCACCCCGACAGATCACTCTCCTCCAAAATCGAGATCTTTGAGCCACAGACATACGCCATGCGTCCTTTGACTCAGTTCTATTCAAAGAATGGGTGCTAACCACCCAAGATCTCAGCAACAATCAAATCACAGCAACTGCCACGTGTCAGCTCCTCCGTAGCCCAACGAAATAGTTCGAACAGATTCTACTACAACTCGGGGCGTATCGTTCATGCACCCCCGCCAGCATCAGCCATGTGGCGTTCCCACATCCAGGTGCATACGACATATGTGCGCATGAGCAGGCAGTCTGCTATCTATAAATAGAAGGATCACTCCTTCAGAACACACACACACACAGACAGAGAGAGAGATATATACAGACAGACTGTCATATCCACATACGGAGGCCAGAAGAAACACTTAACGTCCACTTCTCCTCGCAATGCTCCAGCATCCAGAGCAACCCAGACCTTCAGAGAGTTCGAGATCGTCGTAAGATCGTCAGCGGAGTCAAATATTACCATTAGCTCCATCGACACGGTGTCCAGATAAAAACAAAAGTGTACTCCTAGTACTACATCTAAGTCCTACAATGTACTTTGTTCTGTTTGTAATTAAAAATATCAATCCCAAAGAGTTTTAATGGCAAACAGCTATGACAACAAGTCGATAGCCCATGGTGTTACTTTACTTAACTCAATATGTGCGGTCAAAATACCTGTGGCGTTACTTTGTTTAACTCCTTAGTGCGGTCTAAAGACTGAGTGCGACTTTGAAAACCATAATGGATTGATATATAGGCAACAAGGTAGCACTTTCAAGTTCTATACACATTTGACACAATGAGATTATTTTCTTAGCTATGTGGATTCATCTATTTTATTATCAAGCCTATTCAGTACAGTAAAAACTTTCATTTATTAGTGTGAAGGTCTAGCAGAGGCAAGTTCACCGAAGCCACCCACCTTAGCGAGGGGTTGCCTTGACCGAGTGGGACTTCGAGCAAGCGTTGCATGTCTAAGTCCAAATGTCATTGCATTTTAATTCCTTCGGTTGAACTGAACGGGATGGGACATTATATTGTTCATTTGTTCAATTTATTCTTTTGTGAACCATTGTTCCACCTTTGTAAGGTTGATAACCATGACCATATCTTCTATAAAAAAATTTATTTCCTCTCCCACGTCCTCCACCACGATCTCTACTAATTCCAAAATTATTGGTATTTGACTCAAGAATTGTCATTGACCCAGTTGGTCTAGACTTGTGGTTTTTTATAAGAATATTGTTATTTGCCTCTTCTACAAGGAGACAGTTACCGGTTCAGAGTATCTTATAAAATTTCTTTCACGATATTATTGTTTGCAAAAGCACATTACTTGAATAAAAAATGGAGAGGTTTTTCTCAATCATTTGAGTCTCTATTACTTTCTTTTTTTCCGCACAATCTAAGGCAAGAAATAAAATAAACATAGCATATTTTTTAAAAAAACTTTTAGAGTCATGGTATCTTATATTCAACCATTCACTTTGAGCAGTCAGAAGGATTACCATCCTTTGGTGGTCAAATCTATCTTTTAGAGATGGATACAAATTCAATGGATCATTCTCACATAGATATTTTCTTTAGATCATCATGGATATGATGTCGTAGAAAAATTAAAGCTTTGGCACCCTTGGCTTCAGAAGAATCTTTATTTTCCTTTTTAATAGTACCATCAAGCTTGTTGGACTGTAGTTACAACTTTGCATCCAATTTTCATGAAAAATTGTCTCTACTCACATCACAAGCTTTGCAAGACTCAACATCTATATGGCAGAAAATAACTATATTAGATGTATATTAATTTAAATAATAAATTTGACAAGCGATTTCAAGATTACAAAACTTCACATATGCCACAATGTGATGAAACATTATCAAAGAATATTATATCTTATGTGTATCACATATATAAGAATATGGTAAAATGCTACGAATATTATGTCTCATATGTATCACATATACAACAATATGATAAAAGGCTATCAAATAATATTATGTCTTATGTGTATCTCACATATACAACTATGTGATCATTATATAATAATATATTTGGGAACTTTTTTATAATTCGACTCACATATACAACAATGTGAAGTAGTACCTTGTAGAATTCAAATAAATAAAATAATATAAATAGAAAATTCATATAAACTAATTTAATGTAATTAACTAATTCCAAATAAGTTTTAAAAACTCAAGATATTCTAGATTAATTTCATAGTTCATACGAAAAAAATATAGAAATGAAATTTATAGATAACCTTAACTAGATTATCATAAAATTTCTATTTTGAATGAAATTGTGAATATGTTCAATACAAATTTAGATTTAAAACTAAAAGAGAAAGTAGATATAGAAAACTAGCGTTCTAATCGATCTATAAATACATAAACATGTATTTAATTTTTACTAAAACATGCATGTATCTAAGTATACAAGAGTAGACTTACTTCTTCAATACTTTCTTTTCTTAAGAGAACTATTTTTTTCTTATATAAAATATTTCTTTGTTCTTCTATTTTCTAGAGCAGTGATGCTAAAACATATTATAAAGTAAAGAGATTGAGATAGAAAAATCGAGGAGATTGTTTATTCATTCCCTTGTCTCAATCAACTTGAGAAGAGTCCCTTATATAGGCTTACAATGGAGGTTAACTTCATGATGAAAATTAAAAAATAAAATGCCAAAAGACATAGGTTGTGGATATCCGAAAGGCGTAGGTTATAGATAACCAAAAGACTTAGGTTATGTTGGCCAAATAATTATGGTGAATTATCCATATTTATAAAATTATTAATATTATATGTATATACTATGTGTAGAATTATTAATGTTATGGATATTGCATACTTATATCATTGTGGACGTATAGACAACGTAATACTGCCGACTCTGTGACGTAGGGTGGACTTGGCCACGTACTTGTACCCACTTATTTGGAAGCAGATCGTAACATATACGCTTAGCCGAGCTCTCATATTCTGACTGGGAATCACAATCGGTTGGCATATGGACCAACCCACCTGAATGGACAGCCCATGCTGGGCCACATAGTCCTGAGCTTGGGCTTTACCTTGGCTCAGCTCGACTAACCAGACAAATCATACGGGTACACATGGCGCATCTAGTCAATGGCAACAGTAGCCCAATCGACGAACCCGCTGAGGCTGACGCATAGGGCACGCCAACGGTGAACGGGGTGGGGGTGGGTTTTTACACTTTTGTTTTCTTTTGTTTTTCTATGTTAGTTTTCAATTTTTTTTTTATTAATCAGTTTGCTTTAATTAATTCATAGTAAATCCAAACTAATTCAAAAATTCATCAAAATTTACCAGTAATTAACTTAGGCTATTAGGATCTATAAACCAAATTTGGGTAAAAATTGTTGTAGGGATTTTCCTAGGGAGTTTTTATAAGTCTATAGTTTATTTATTTTAATTACTAAATAATTGAAATAACCTATTTTTTGATATAGAAATTATCAAATTAATTCTATAAATTATGGAAAACATTTAGGTCTAGTCTAGGGCTAAATGCACTATCTTCTAGAGGTTTAACTAGTGTCATGTTTACCCACAATAATTTTTGTAATTGGTCGATTTTGCCATTTTTTCTAGGAATTATTCTAATGGATCTTTAGATACCATATGTGTCCTATATTGATCACTAAGATACTATTGGTCAGTCTAGGTTTGTAGGGTGCTATCTTCAAGTCTTAGCTTATTATTAGCTATTGCAGCTTTAGGAACATGTCTCCGTATCCCGAAATGTAAAATTACAATTACCACTTTTCTCGTTTCATAACTGATTAATGTTTTAAATTTGGATTTTTAAAATAAAAATGAAATCGAACTTTTCCAATGTCCTGTTAGAATTTAATGGTAGCGATTCTACACAAACAGAGATATAGAAGGTTAACAAATGATTCCAGTGGAAACATTGGCTAAATGTTATATTTATTTTTATTTTATCTTTTTGCAAATAAACCAAAATGCTTACTATGAGATTTGCTAACATAGGATGAAGGAAGACAATATGTGCAATAACTAATGTAATGTACATTTTATTGCAAAATTTCACTTGTGCCATGCTTTCAATAATCTTTTAGTAACCAATTGATTTGAGACCAATAATTAAAGTCTTGATATTTTCGTGAAGAAAGAGAAAACTCTTCATCCTTTATGCTAATTCTCACAAATTGGATTACAGAGACCTTAGACCAAGTTTGCTTGACTGTAATGTAAACGTAATCGCAATGTAATCAAATATAATTTTTTTTCTCATTTAATTATATTACGATTACGATTACGATTACGATTACATTACAGTGTATCAAATGAGGCCTTAGTCTAAATGTCATGATTGGTGCTAAGCTCACCTGTAATACTTCTATTATTATAGCCATCCATCTGTAAGATGCCCACTGTCTAAATGACTATTTCTAATTCTTTTTGGGATAGAATTTTAGCGTTTTAAGGTTATAGAGTAAGGTTAGAGGATTAGAGTTTTAGGGTTAGGATTTTAAGGTTATATGGCAGGGTATTAAATTCCATCAGTACTGGTGGAGCGTGGACCGTGGACTGTTTCTCCGTTTGAAATTTTTAAGAACTTTTTTCTCTACAACTAATTAACCTATATAGACCCCCCTGTATATACAATGTGTTTTGAATAACATCAATTGTTTGGAGAGTGGGGATAAGAATCCATAAACACATAGTCCATATGACCTATCAACATTATTTTATTTATTTATTTATTTTCATTTTATTTTGGGCAATTATACTGCAGTTAGATATCGAAGACTCAAAGTATATTATTTGCCAAAGTGTTCTGATGCATAGTATTTAAGTGCAAACATAGAGATAGAAGGTTAACAAATCATTTCCAGCGAAAACATGTGACTAAACATTTTTTATTTCTTTTTAATTTTTTTTGCAAGTTAATTTTTATATATTATATATGGATCATATTTTAAAAGTTTGTCTAGGACCTCTATGACATCAGGGCCGGCCCTGAAATGTTGACTATGAGATTTGCTAATGTAGGAAGACGATACATGTAATATACAATGTGATGTGCATTTTATTGCAAAAAGAAATCACCTGTACAATGTTTTCAATAATCTGTTAATAACCAAAGTGTTATAAAATTGGAAGAGAAAGAGAAATTTTGTAGCCGGGTCAACCGCACTAAACTTCTCTTTATTAAGATTACATATAAGGAGGGAACATGATAAGGGTGTAGAAAAGATAATAGCATCTATCATTTGGGTTTAACCACAAATCATCACTATAGCAAAAAAGTGTCATTAATGACTTTCCACGGCACTTTTTTACTGCAGTCTAGAGGGGGTGTCATAAAAAGTTTTTGACTTTCAACGACAATTGATAAGTGTCATGTAATAACTTTATAATGACATTTTCTGAATGTCATGTAGTGATTATTCCACGACACTTTACTGGTGTCATCTTAATATGCTTCAATGCCAGTTCATAAATGTCATCAAAATTATGACACTTTGTATATGCCATCTAAAACATTCTATGACATTTAATAAATATCATGGATAAATTTTATGATATTGTAAAGCAAAAAAATAGAGATAGAAAATGGAGAAAATTGTTCCTTCATTCACTTGTCTCAATCATCTCGAGAAGAGTCCTTTATATAGGCTTATAATAGAGGTTTAACATCATCATGATAATTAAAGGAGAAATGCTAAAAGACATAAGTTATGGATAACCACTACAAGAAAAGGGCTTTTTTGACGGTGATTCGCCGTCAAGAAATGGGTATCTTGACGGTTGCGGATCTATCAAGTTGGCCGGAGTCAAGAAAAGGGCCCCCCTTTCTTGACGGTCGCTGGAAGGGCTTTTCTTAACTGTTTTTAGCCGTCAAGATAATAATTTTTAGAAACCGTCAATGTAGGCAAAAACTTTTCTTGACTCCGACCTAGATGACGGTTATTAGCCGTCAAGAAAATCATTTATTCACAGGCGATTATGCAGCATGATTTGAATTAAAATTAACGTTTGACAACTGTCAAGAGAAGTTATCCAAAGTACCGTCAAGAGGAGCTTGCCAAAATTCCATCAAGAATTATATATAATATTAATCAAACACACATAATATCAATCCAGAAGTTACACACATCAAATTACTATAAAACCCAAATTTGATATTAACAAACTGTATTCTTCATACAACAAAAACTTCTAATACACATCCCACCACATGTATTCTTTACTTGTCCAACCACAACATAATCCAACCACAAAGTACACATATCCCACATCTGTTGTTTCCAAAGCACTTAAACATCCAAACCACAAACATCCATCACTTGTCACCACAAAACATAATCCAATCATACAAAATGAAACCAAAAAAGTTACAAAGCAGATCGAAGCACATCCCTCCCAAATCTACAGTATTCCCCTATTCACATTATGCATGCACCTTCATTTTTTAGCAAGTTCCTGAAATAACAAGAACACAAATTATCAATATACTTTCCTACAACCGTTTTTGCTTTAAAACTGAATCAACATTCACAAAGTGGCATAACAAATGAACCAACACTCACAAACAGATACATATATGTTTGGGCTCAGAGAAAGTTTGCTTCAAAAACTGAACCTTTAGCAGCATTCTCAAAGAATTTTTCCTTCAAAAAATGAACCAACATTCACACGATTTTTGTGTTGCAAAACTGAACCAATATATAATAATTGGCCAAGTATCAAGGAGAATTCAAGTGAATGTGATCCAAGTTTCAGAGATTATTCAAGTGAATGTAATTGACAAACTACGAGTACCAAAGAAATCACATAAAGAACTGATACTCAAACAGATGTAAAAAGTGATACTCACACAGTTGTAAAAACTATGCGTGTACTCATCATATCCTATAAAGAAATGATGCAAATGGAGAAACACAAACAGATGTAAGGGCCAATATTGCAGCAGATACACAAACAGATGTAAAAACTCTAGTGTACCATAAAAATACTGATCACCATTATTGGTAATAGTGTGAATTTCTCATCATAGCCCTATGTATCATTAAAAAAAACTGAGCCCACATCATTAAAAGGATATCCAAAAAATAGGATACTAAGGATATCCAAAAGTTAAGCAACTGATCCAAAGTGAGAATTAAAGAAACCAAAGCCACCTATCCCAAAGTTAAGCAACTGATCCAAATTGTAGTTAGTTAGGACATGGAATCCATAGCTCTATGTTTGTAACAAAGCTACAAACATTCATCACTTTTCAAAAAACAAAGATTAAATGAGACCAAACTCATGCCAAGAATAAAGTCTAATATAGTATGTAATAAATAATAAAAATACTGAAGACAACCCAAACTGGGTTTCAATCATATGTCAGCAATTAATTAGAAGAAAAGAAAAGATAAACCTAGAATTGGAAGAGTTGGAACATGATCCACATATAGCATTGAACTTCTTGATGTTGATTTATCCTAGGAAACATGGGCACTGATATATCACTAGTTAACTGCCACACCAAAAGCAATTACATACCAATCAAGATGAGGCCTGCTCTGAAACCCGAGGATAGGCAACCCAAGCCAGCTTCAGCCAAAACTTAAATTGAAAGGTTACAGAAAATAAAATATATTGCACAATTATAAACCAAATAGGATAGGAAGATGTCAGAGAAATAACTAACAAATATAGAACAAAATGAAGATAAATTGTCTCAAGCAGAAATCACATCAGAAAATCATTAGTAAGCAGGTTCAAATATGTTCCGAATAAAGCAGATAATAGAAAGCATAACATCCCAGGCATGTTGGTGGTCAAGACCCTTCCTTGCCCCCTAGTGACCGAAAGAACAACATAGTATGGAATCCAGTTACATATTATTGCCAAATACCATATGATGATTGACTCTCTCAGTCCAGAGGTCTCTGCAATGGACATAACACTAGAGCAAGTTTAAAAGGTGAGTCCCAAACTTTCAACTATCATCACGAATGAATAAAATTGCATCATTTAATGTTGTTCCTGACATAGCCGTCATTGATTGCCAACACACACATACCCAAATTGTCAAATTCTTCCTTTTAGACTCAAAGGAATCACCTTACTCATTATAGTCTAAAATTTAGCTAAAAATTGGCTACCTCCATCCATACCCAAATTGATAGGGGAGGCCATCAAGTTTAGCTTCTAATCTACGGGCACCAAGGATACTCATCTGTGATGACAGGACAGATACATGTGTATCATAAGTATTTGAAACTAAATTTGACTTAAATGAATCACTATATTACTCATCATTGCAAATTCTGCTTCTTAGACTCAAACCATTATAGTCTAAAATTCAAATATGGATTGCCTACTTCATTTTGAAGTCTTGTACATGCTTCTGGATTCTAATATGGCAAGAAAGAAGCAAGTATCAAAAAAAAAAATTTGTTTCAGGGAGCTAATAAGTTGATATCACAAATGGTGTGTCACATTTAAGTGCACATAATAAACGGTAATGTGGTTGGGATTGTAGATAAAGATTCTTAATTACAACTCATCTTCGCTTCATAGCTGCATCCCCTTCCTGCCAAACATTCCATTAAGGGGTATTCTCATCCAGCTGATAAGCCTTCTTATATTAACGATCAGTATTAGAGAAGTTTAGAAGAAGAAAAAAATCCAGTCATTTATTAACCTAATCAGCCTCTGAAGTGCTACTCCTACAAACCATTATAATTTTAACCAATGTGGTAAGAGAAACGTAACCACATGCACAATTTTAATTCATGTCAGATTTAATCCGAGACGAAATATTATAGCTACAGTTTTGGCTCTATATTAGCAATTGCTTTATGATGAAACTAGCATCAAGTAGAAGAACAAATCACAAATCAAGTACATAAATGGAGAAATAGTCTTGCAAAATGATGTGATATGTGGTTTTCATTATCTAAAGTCAAGAAAAAATGATTCACAATCTCATTCCTACCCAACAAGCAATAAGATGTTATGATATTTATGGACATGCTCACATCAAATTCTAACTTATAGGTAAAATAGGATATACAGATGCAAGGGAAAGGAAAAATAAAATAACTAAGAAACATACTGAAAAACAAGGCTATATTCCCTTACAATGCAATTTCACTGCAAAGCCAACTTACAGGAGCTCCAGGGATGTAATATTGCCTCTCTACTTGATATTGTTCCACACGGAATCCCTCCATAGAAGGAAACCATAAAAGTCGGTCATAAAATTACAAGAATCTGGTATTATAATTTTCGTCCCAAAGTAGAATCAATATAACTTACAAAATTTTCATATAAGATAAATGACCAAGTTGAAGAGACAAATTACCTGAGAGGTTCATCCGTAGAAGCTGCCTGCAACGAAAGAAAAATATAGTATCAATATAAAATATTGACCATTAGTACCATTAAGGAATGTAACCTCGTATCTTTAACAATTAATGGTCCCTTTACAATGGTTCCATTAAGTTAAGTCTCCTCATATCTTCAGGAGTTGTCTATGTCCCCAATAATAGCAACAAACTACTATAAAAAATTTGAGAGATAATGAGATCAAGCAAATCCTAACCATATTTCACCTGTCAATGTAAAATACAGGTAGTATAAAGCGGACGTTGAGTGAATAAAGGAACAATTATAATTTGTTTCACCTAATCAAAATTATAAATTAAAATTCTCAATTCACTCATCCAATGTATAATATAAAAATTTACAGACTAGTTACAGGAACTCCTGTGTCCGATCCGAGGGACGTCCAGATCTCAAATGCATCTCTAAAACCCTAATTATATCCCAATTTCCACAAAATTAGGGTTTTTTATCAGTACAAAACTAGGGCTCGAGGGATTGGAAGACAAGGAAAATGGAGAAAGATAAGAGCGAGAGAGGAGAGGAGGAAAAAAGGGAAAGGGATGAGGAAGGAGAAAAGAAAATTGACGACCAAAATTAGGGTTTCTAAATTTTCTAGGGCTTCCTCCTCGGGGAGGAGAAAAAGAAAAGAAAAATTAGGGTTTGCTCTCTTGTGGACGGTGAGGAAGATGAGCTCCCGACTGAGTCATGGCTGGATCTCCAGATTCGGATCCGGGTCGGATCTTCTTATCAGAACCATATCGAAGGAGGAGAGGATGAGGAAGGAGAAGAGGGTGAGTTGGGGTTAGGGATTGGGAGACGATTCCTCCTTATTCTTCGATGTCATCACCGTGGAGACGATTCCTCGACCGATTTCTCGACCGAGGAATGACCTCCTCTAAGAAATAGAAACGAAAAGAGAAAGGGAGAGCAGAGAGAGAGAGAGAGGGGAAGGAAGAGCAGAGAGTTATTGATTAGGAAGAGTTTAGGAGAGATCGAAAAAAAATTATTGTGCTCTCCAATAAAAAAGAATCATAACCGTCAATAGATATAAAAATTTGAAATAATTAAAATAATGGCAGCGAAGAAATAGCGATAATTTTTTCGTACATGCTTTAATTGACGGTTATCAACACACCGTCAATATAAAAATGTTCTTTCTTGACGGATCCTTCAAAACCGTCAACATACATGCTATAAAATTACTAAAGTAACAGAAAAATGGCATCTCTTGACGTAAGCCTAAATCCGTCAAGATAACCACCATTGTTGACGGTTTTCGACGACCGTCAGCTTATAAACCGTTAAGAATCGTCATTTTTCTTGTAGTGAACCAAATGTCATAGGTTATTGATAACCAAAAGACATAGGTTATGTACACCAAATAATAATATGAATTATCCATATTTATAACACTCTCCCTTGGATATTCACTATTAATTAGTTGGTGGTGTAAGCACATTTGTTGCCTCATTAAAACCTTACTAAGAAAAAATTAATAGAAAAAATCTTAGTCAAGAAAAAAGAGTACAATGTGCAAAACACAAAAATGTTCTTCATGATTCATACTCCCCCTCGATATAATGGATTTGCTTGACTTCATTTAACCACTTTCTTCCTTTGTACCTCATGTGCATAAAATAATTTTGGTAGAAGTTGCTTATTCGATCTCCTTTGATGAATCCCTCTCGAAATTGTATAATGCTAGCCGTATTGTCTTTGAATGTTATTGTAGGATCATCTGTAACTATGAGTAGTTGACAATTTACTCTTATATGATGAATGATTAATTGCAAGCACATACTTTCTCTTGTTGCTTCTTGTAATGCAATTAATTCTGCATTGTTAGAGAAAGTTGCTACTGAAACTTGCTTTGTTGATAGTCAAGATATATCGGAAATATGCATGGTTATTAATAAACTTGCATGGTTATTAATAAACATATAACCCGTTTGGAGCAACCCTTATGAAGGTCAGAAATATGTTTGAGTCTGCACAACCAACTAGACAAGAATTGTTAGTGGAATCATATAAATAAAATAATCTTATGCCAGTTATTCTATAAAAATATCTCAATATGTGTTTAACTATATTCAATATATAAGTGGAGGTGCAGAACTATATCTAGATAAAATTAATAGAAAATGCAATATTTGGTCTTGTGCATTGGCTAGATATAGTAGTGCTCCAATAGCACTTAAATACGACATTTCAGGACCAAGAAATTTTTTATCTTCTCTCTTTGGTTGTAATGGACATTTATCCAAATCAAACCTATGTACAACCATCGGTCTACTTAGTGGACGTACTTTATCCATTATGAATCAGTTCAAAATTCTATCAATATATCAGAAATGATGCACTAATATCCCACTAGAACTTCGTTCTATTTGTAAACCGAGACCAAACTTTGTCTTTTTCCAAGCCTTCATTTCAAACTCATTCTTCAAATAGTTTGCATTTTTTCTCCAATTATGTAGGAGACCTGATCAGGTTTTATATCATCCATATATACTGCTACTATTGAGAATTTATTTCCGAATTTCTTAATGAAGATACATGGGTAAATTTGACTATTTTGTATCATTCTTTAGTCAAATATATGATAAGACGATTATACCACATTCTTGTGGATTATTTCAACCTATATAATGCTCGTCTAAGATTAATTAAACACATTCATTTTGATTAGTCTCTGGCATTGTAAATCTTTCTGAAATTTTCATATAGATGTCAATATCTAAGTCTTCATACAAATATATCAAGATTTTTAGAAACTGCGAGACTAATTAGATATCTAAAGGTAATGACATCCATAACTGGAGAGTATGTCTCAACATAGTCAATTCTAGGTCTTTGAGAGAGACCTTGTGCTGCAAGTCGGGATTTGTATCTTTCAACTTTGTTCCTCTCACTTTCTTTTCTTATGAAACACCTATTTAAAACCAACATGGTTTATGCCCATTGGTGTTTCCACTATAGGTCCAAACACACCACATTTTTCTAAAGATTTAATTCTTCTTGAATAGCATCTTTCTAGATTGCCCAATCTTTTATTTGTCGATATTCATTTATATTACGTGGTTCATTTTCACAATCATCATTGTCCTTTGATATTTCAGTAGCTACTACATAGCTAAATATGTCATCGATGATAAATGCTTTTCTATTCTATAATTCACTTGAACATGCATAGAATATCGAGATCTCTTCATTTTCAGTTACCTATGCCTCTCTAGAGACATCCAGAGGCATTTCAGTGAATTTGGAAACATACACATATTCATTATTTATTTTTGGAGCTCCAGCCACTATTGGGCTTTTATCAGGACAAGATGTTTCATTAGCTCTCCTCTTTTTAGGAGCACTATCCTTGGAACCTATAGGCCTACCACGCTTTTGAGTGTAGTACTAGATTCATTTGTCGCGTTGTTTGAATTTTATCCAATTGGAATAATGATTATGGCTGCCACATATGATATAGTTACCTTTACGACATTATTAAATGCATCAGGTAATTGATTTGTAATTTCTTGCAAATGTATCATTCTTCTTATCTCATAATCATATTGTGGAGTTCTTGGAACTTAATGAGATCGATAGAGTAGGCATATACCATGTCAATTCACGCCGTTAATTAGCAATAGTTTGTTTTATATGAATAATTTGTTGCTTATACCTTCCCCTAACGGCGGGAAGACTCTATCATCAAATTGGCATTCATCAAATCTTGTAGTAAAGACATTACCGTTGATTTTAAATACCGTATTATGGAAAAAAAACTCAAAACTAATGTATATTTTTCAAACATCATTGGGGACCCATCTTAGTTCTTTTGGAAGATGGAACTGGAACATATATTGTATATCCAAACTTTCTCAAATATGAAATATTTGATTGTTTACCACTAACAAGTTGTATATATAAAATAATGTGGTAGGCAATGGGTCTAAATTTAACTAAAGATACAACATGTAAAATATTATGTCTCAAGCCACAATTTTCAAACTAGATTGCACTAGTAGAGGTCTAGCTATAAGTTGAAGATGTTTAATAAATGACTTAGCTAACCCATTTTATGTGTGCATTGGGGAACATGATGCTCTATCTCAGTCAATAATGATGTACAATAATTATCAAAAGCTTGTGAGATAAATTGTGCGGCATTATTAAAACTAATTAATATAGTCGTGTGATTTGGAAACTGAGATCTAAGTTTAATAAATTGGGCTAAAAGACAAAAAAATACAAGTTTCTAGTAGACAATAGACAAACATATGACCACTTAATAGATGCATCTATGAGTACCATAAAATATCTTAAAAGGAACCACTAGCCGGGTGAATATGACCACAAATGTTTCCTTATGTACTTTACAAGAAAGTAGGAGACTCATTCTTAACTTTTAGAAAAGATGGTCTAATTATAATGTTCCCTTGTAAACAAGGAACATATAGTTGATTCTTCGATAAGCCAATATCGTAATTTTTTAATAAATATCCACAAAGATTATCAATGATCCGATTGAACATAGTTTGTCCCGGATGATCCAAGGGTCATGCCAAATGTTATATAAGACATGATCAATGGCTTTATATTTTGTCACTTCATATTAGATTCAATTATGCCAATGGTGGTGAAATACAAATCCACTAAAAAATAAGATAATTCTTCTAATGTGAGCCTTTTGTGTTGGAATTATTCAATAATTAGGGGCCACACATGTAAGATTAATTGTGTTTGGTCTATCTAAATAATTAAGCCAAATTAAAGTGGTCTATTTGGAAATTGGCTTAAGGGTATAATTGTCATAGAAATAATGTGTAGATACCGGAGATAAATCTAATTTGATGAAGGGACAAATTAGAAATATCAAAACATATAAATATATGTATTCATTAGGGTTATGGTCCCCAACATATACAGCCACCAAAAGAGAGGTTTTCTCTTTTTCTCTTTGCATCCCCATCAACAGAAAGGGAGGGACAAAGAATTTGGATTCATCTTTGTCATTAAGGGTCGTAGCAAGTTGGAAGATCGAACCACATAAAAGGATGACCGCTTCAAGATCCATCAAGCCTAGCAATAGATTCAGGTACGCTTCCATAATTTAATTTATGTTCTTCATCTCATGAATCGATATGGTATAATAAAATTCTAACAAGTGGTATCAGAGCCTCATGTTTGATTTATGAGGTCAAAGTTTAGAATCCAATTTTTTATTTATTGTTATTCAGAAATCTTAGATCTTTGATCCAATTTAATTTAGGGTTATTGTTCGATCCAATTTTTTTTCCCATCCTTCAGTTAAGAATAAGGAAGTCTGGAATATCCTTTTTGGATTGTTTACAACTCATATTGATGTTCATAATATAATATTCAATATATAGAGGTTAATGTTTCTGGCATTTAAATACACTACATGTTTATCATATCCATGTGTTTTATATTTTTTTCTTTATGTTGACTCTGGTTTGGAATCAGGACGAAAATGTCAAATCTGATTTCATGTGTCTCCGGACTTAAAATTTAGAAGATATTTTCTATCTTGTGGATCTTGTGCTGGTTTAGGCTTAGCTAGTGTCTTCAATGCCAAACATCTTTCTGTCGAACATGATTATGCACCTGTAATCAATGATTTTTTGGGCAATTTTAGAAGAAGTGAAATCATTGATGGTAAGCTTGTTAAAGCACTTCAGTTTTTTTGGTTTTTTTGTGTTTTTTTTTGGATGTTGTTGAAATATTTTGACTCGTGCATATTCATTATATGGAACATTGATCTTAGAAATTATTTGGTACAATAAATGTTGTTTACCAAATTTCTTGTGATTATAGTGGCGATCAAATTGATTCGATTTGATTCAAAATATTTGATGACATATTTATGTCAAAATTAATTATTCGGCATATACTGAAGGTGAATTTCAAATACAATCATAAGCCTTATTTATTTGGAATATCAATTATTCATGCTGATAGATATTTAGTGTTACTCAATTTAGAGTGTGTTCCAATCTAAGTTGATCATTGGAGGACAAATTGAAATCAAATATAGACAATTTTATGTTTGGCATAAATTTAGTTTCCAATAAATTTATATTCTAAGTCATATATATAATATAATCTATTGACGCACATATCTTCAGCATATTATTTTAATATAATCTTTATGGGTTATTTGAAGCAATCTATTGGTCCATATCTTCAGTAAAATATTACGTGAATTTTATTATGTTGACAATGCTCAGTTTAGTCAAATTAAGAATATTTGTTTGAATCATGTAAAGAGATTCACATGCTTATGATTATCTTATTTTAGTTGTAATATTTTAACTATGCATGTACATAAAGTTTTGGACATGATTCGGTTTTGTAAAATTTAGTCAACATTTAATTTTTTTGTGCCTTTTGTGACTAACAATAGTCGTCTAATATTCTTAATAGACCCATTGAAACAAGATGTCGCCAAAGTGACATCTCTTGCGTAGATAGTCTATAAGGGATGTTAGATGTCTGTGTGTGTAAATTCATGCGAGTATTAGTCGGCCCAAAGGAAGGTTAATACTTGGCCGAATTGCACACATACTTGTGGTGATAAATGTGTGACAATTATTCGATTTACATGTGAATAATATTCCGATCCAAAGATAGGCTTATTATTTGACATGACTTATTGTCAACGTTTGACCATTACACCAAGAATACCACTTGCAGTTAATATCACTGTCCAAAGACTTGATATTAATGATGTACTAGGTATCTTGAGATGGGGTTCACCATTATTTGAATTTGTTTGACTATATTTTACGCTTTGGCTATTTGTTAGAGCATGTTTGTTTTTTTGTTACTTTGTTCTCTTTACAGTTAATGTTGTTAAAATATTTGCCAATAAGATTTCAATTTTCATGTTTAATGGGATAAACTTTAAGGGCAAAAAGAAATGAATATAGTAGCTTCTAAGGGTCAAAATCAAAAGAAACAATAATATAAAACTAAGGGTTGTTCTTTTGTGATAAGACAGGACACATAAGGAAGAAATGTACAAAGTACCACGCATGGCGTATAAAAAAAAGAACATTTCTAAATTTGATCTGTTCTGAGGTTAATTTAGATTTAGTACCAAGAAACTCATGGTAGTTAGATTCTGGTGGGGCTACCCACATTAATGTTCTAGGCAAGGTTGTCTGAGTTATCGAAAGTCAATTGGTGGTGAAAGATATATCTATGTGGGTGACGGCAATTCAGTAGAAGTGAAAGCAATAGGACATTTTAGGTTATTTTTAGGAACCGATTATTATTTGGGTTTGATAGACACTTTTATTGTACCGTCTTTTAGACGAAATTCAGTTTCAGTTTCCTTAATGGACAAATCCGGTTATCATTGTTCATTTGGAAACAATAAGTTTAGTCTATCTTTAAATTTAATTATTATTGGTAACGGTTGCCTTAAGGTTTATGATAACCTATATTCAGTTTAAACTATTGCAGCTTAAATGAAACCTTACAAGTGGAGTCATGTGATACTAAACGCAAAATTCATAATAAATATTTTTAGCCTCATTATGACATAAGCGATTAGGTCACATCTTTAGAAATAGAGTTGAACGACTTGTGTCTGATGAGATTTGGATTTTATTGACTTTATAGACTTTAATGTCTATATTAATGTGTAAAGGAAATACAGACCAAAGTTCAATTGTAAGCAGCTACTTTATTGGTTATGCTACAGATCAAGGGGTTGATAATTATACAATCTCATACTAAGATTTTTTTTTTGAGACGAGAAGTGTAATATTTTTTGAGGATGTTGAGTTTGGGGGAGAAATAAAGTCCGGATCATTGTCTTTGAGAAGGAATCAATTACGAATCCTACTATCACTTTTGACGATGTGCATGATTCTATACCTGTCATGATCAAGAAGTGAATTCGGAGTCTCAATAAGACAATGTTGAATTACCTCTATAAGTCGTTGTTGAGATACCTTAACAACGACAACGTAGCGGCACCCCATTCAAGATAAGGTAATTATTCCTAAGGAACAAACTCAACAACCTCAAGAACCGGTAATATTAAGATGGTCCACCAGAGAAAGAAGAAATATAATTTCAGATAATATTGTCATATTTCTCTAGGAACGTGAGGAAGACTGTAGATACTGGAAGATGATCTAATCAACTTCCGTCATGCCATGGAAAGTTCCAGTTCTCAAAGTGGATAGATACAATAAATAAGGAGTATAAGTTCATGCAAGACAATAAAGTTTAAGAACTTGTCCCATTACCAAAAGGTATGAAATCCATTGGTTGCAAATGGACATTTAGAACCAAGAAGGATACGAATGGTCATGTGGAGAAGTATAAAGTATGTCTTGTAACTAGTAACTTTACTCAAAATTTTGGGATTGATTTTAAAGAATTTTTCTCTTCGGTATCTTTGAAAAACTGTTTTAAAACAATCATAGCACATGTTGCACATTTTGATCTTTAGTTACATCAAATGGATGTCAAAACGACATTTCTCAATAGAAACATTAACGAAACTATTTATATGGTGCAGCCAGAAAACTTTGTGTCGAAAGATCCAAATAATATGGTTTGCAAATTGACAAAATCTATTTATGAACTCAAGCAAGCTTCTCGCCAAAGGTACTTCAAGTGATTATCTCGTTTGGTTTTGAGATGAACACTGTTGAAGATTGTGTGTATCACAAGTTCAGTGGGAGTATGAATAATTTTCTGGTTTTGTTTATTGATTAAAGTACTTAATGCAAACCAGATGACGTATGTCGCTAACAGAGACAAGTTCTGTCTCAATCAAGTGCCCTAAGAATAGACTTAAAGTTTAGGAAATATAATAGGTTTTCCATTCATGCTCACTTGTAGGAAGTCTAATGTATGCTCAAGTATGTACGCTTCAGAATATTACGTACATATTAGGATGTTAGGCAGATATTTAAGCAAATATGGATGGATCATTGGGTAGCAGCCAAACTACTTAAGTAACTAATAGAGAACAAGAAATTATATTCTCTTTGTAGGAGATGGAATAATTCTAGAGATCATAAGGTATTTCGACTTCGATTTTGTTGGATGCCAACACAACAGGAGATCCACATCAGGTTATGCTGACTAATGGAGATATATTTTGGATGAGTGTCAAACATGCACTCATAATTTTTTCCACCATAACAGCAAGGTATAACATATTGTGAGGTATTTATTCAGGAAATATAGTTGCAAAATTTTGTCACAAGGCTACACCTACAGGAGGGTGTTGAAAGACTACTTAAATTATGGCATGATAGTAAATTAGCAATACTGTATTCCAATAACAACATAAACTTGTATAAGGCAAGGATATTGACATAAAGTTTCTAGTTGTGAAGGAAAGAATTCAGAATGGTTAAAGTGTCCATATAGCACATTAGGACAAAGTCCATGTTAGCGGATTCGCTCACAAAAGTATTATCACCCAAGGTCTTTCATGAGCGTACTGCTTATATGGGTGTTATCTTAATTAAGAATATGGCAATACAGTAGGAGTTTATATTTTATGTATTTGAGTGGTATTTAGTTTTGGACACATTTATGTATTAAAGTATTTTGGATATTTATCTTATCAGATATATGAAATTTTAGTTCATTCTGTTTTCATTATGTTAAAGTATTAATCTCACTTAAGTTAAGGAGGACCAGTTGGAAATAGACATGTATTGATCACATTGCGTATAATTTTCATGCTACGCATCCATGATTGATCTATGTCGTTTAGCTATATTGGTATATATGTGACCATTGATGGTTTAGTTACGCTCTATGTGACGAATGTCGCTTTGATTATATGTTGATATGGTTAATGGACGAGATTGTCCGGATATACCATAAGGATTAAGATAGCAATTTACGAGCTCACTAAGGTTAACACAATTATAAGGTTACATATGTGGTCCAGTGGGAGATTGTTGGAATTATTCAATAATTAGGGGCCACACATGTAAAATTAATTGTGTTTGGTCTATCTAAATAATTAAGCCAAATTAAAGTGGTCTATTTGAAAATTGGCTTAAGGGTATAATTGTCATAGAAATAATGTGAAGATACTGGAGATAAATCTAATTTGATGAGGGGCCAAATTAGAAATATCAAAACATATAAATATATGTATTCATTAGGGTTATGGTCCCCAACATATACGGCCACCGAAAGAGAGATTTTCTATTTTCTCTTCTGTATCCCCATCAACAGAAAGAGAGGGACAGAATTTGGATTCATCTTTGTCATTAAGGGTCGTAGCAAGTTGGAAGATCGAACCCCATAAAAGGACGACCGCTTCAAGATCCATCAAGCCTAGCAATGGATTCAGGTACGCTTTCACAATTTAATTTATGTTCTTCATCTCATGAATCGATAGGGTACAATAAAATTCTAACATTTGGCTCCCAACATTAGATGTGCTACATAATGACTCTTTGTTGTTATCATTTCAAGTTTCAATATGGTACCATTTTGTGTATATCCTTGAAAATTAACAAATTTTTTTACGGAACTACTTGAATATAACACATTCTGCAAATAGGTTTGAGTACCATTAGGTAACATGATGTGTGCTCTTCCAAAGCCCTCATTTATATGGCTGGCCCAGCTATTGTTGGTACTTTATGCATGTCAAATACTAACTTTGGCAAAAACTTTGATTCGTCAAATTCATGTGTTGTAGTACTATCTACCAAACACATATCTAAGTCAGTTTTCTTGGATATTATGTATTGTAGCACTATCTACCAAACACATATCTAAGTTATTTTTCTTAGATTCTCTCAATCTCTTTTTGAGTAGCTCGACATTGCTAAATCAATGTCTATCTTTGTCATATTTACGACAAGGATGTATTACTACACCATAAAGCAAAATAAAAATATTATGAACTTATATATTCTAGCTAGCATAAGTATAATAAGAAAAATTAAGCATTTCAAATAATAATATCATATTATAGAAATGTAACTCCAAATTTATAATATATATTTTTTCAATAAAACAAAACTCTCATGGCTTAGATATTCCATGATGGAAACCAAAAGCATGACTTCAAATATAAATAGTTTATAAATACTTGAAATAAACATATATTGACCGAGTGCACATTCAATAAAAAAAATTGCATTAGCATCTTCTTAAACTGTTCATTTGTAACTCGATTCCCTTTGTTAGAGGGTGTTGTCCACTTGTTCCATTTATTCTTTTATGAACCATTATTTTCACCTTTGTAAGGCTGATAATCATGACCATATCTCTCATGATTTTTTTTCATTCCCTCTTCCACGTCCTCCACCACAACCTCTGCTAATTCCAAAATTATTGACATATGTTCCAAGAATTTCTATTGACCCAATTGGTCTAGAGTTGTGGTTTTTCATGAGAACGTTGCTATTTGCCTCTGCTATAAGGAAACAGTCACCGGTTCAAAGTATTTTATGAAATCTCTTAATTTTACGATATTATTACTGCAAAGCACATTACTTGCATGAAAAATGGAGAGGATATTTTCTCAATCATTTGAGTCTATGTTACTTTTTCTTCGCAAAATCTAAGGCGAGAAACAATATTAAACAGAGCACAATTATATTATTTAACATTTTTACAGTCATGGTATCTAAGATTCAACCATTCACTATGAGCAGTCAGAAGGATTACCATCCTTTGGTGGTTAAATCTATCATTTAGAGATTTTCACAAATTCAATGGTTCATCCTCATGTAGATATTCTGTCTTTAAATTATCATGGATATGATGTCGTAGAAAAATCAAATCAAATCCTTGATCTTGGATTCACAACTTTATTTTTCTTCTTAATAATATCATCAAGCTTGTTGGGCTGCAATTGTAACTTTGCATCCATTGCCATGATAAATAATTATCTATGCTCACATCAAGAGCTTTGAATTCAAGCTTTGCAAGATTCGACATCTACATGACAGAAATAATTATATTAGATGTAAATTAATAATAAAATTGATAAGCGCTTTCAAGATTACAAAACTTCACATATGCCACAATGTGATGAAACTTTACTAAAGAATATACTTATGTGTATCACATATACAACAATGTGGTAAACGCTATCAAAGAATATTATCTCATGTGTATCACATATACAACAATGTGATAAAATGCTATCAAAGAATATTATGTCTTATGTGTATCACATATACAACAATGTGATAAAATGCTCCAAAAAATATTATGTCTTATGTTCATCACATATACAACAATGTTATCATTATATAAAAATATATTTTGGGTATTTTTTTATATAATTCGATTCACATACACAACAATATGAAGTAGTAACTAACCATGTATTATTCAAATAAATTAAATAATAGAAATAATAAATTCACATAACTTAATTTAATTTAATTTAATGAAATTAACTAATTCCAAATAAATGAAGAAAATTCAAAATATTTTAGATTAATTTCATACTTGGGTAAAATTCATAAAAAAGAAATATAGAAATGAGATTTATACATGTTCTTAAATAGATAAGCATAAACTTTCTATTTTGAATGAAATTTTGAACATGATCAATACATATTTAGATTTAAATCTAAAAAAAAAAGTAGATCTAGAAAACTTACGTTCTAATCGATTTACAAACACATAATCAAACGTGTATTTAATTTTACTAAAACATGCATGTGTCTAAGTATATAAGATTAGACTTACCTCTTCAATACCTTTCTCTTTTTTTCTTAAGAGAACTATTCCACCCTTTTTCTATTTCCAAGAGCATCGTGCTGATAACGTATTATAAAGCAAAGAAATGGAGATAGAAAAATGGAGGAAAATGTTTCTTCATTCACTTATCTCAATCACCTTGAGAAGAGTCCTTTATATAGGCTTACAATGGAGGTTTAACATCATCATGATAATTAAAGAAAACATACTAAAAGACATAAGTTATGGATAACCAAATGTCATAGGTTATGGATAACCAAAAGACATAGGCTATGTACACCAAATAATAATGTGAATTATCCACATTTGCAACATATGGTACTTTTTATGTGTCATCTAAATAACATAGTGTCATCTTAAACCAAAATCATGTTCACAAATAATAAAACTTTTATGTGCGAAAAGTAATATATTAAAAAACTTCCAACTTATACAATGTCAATAAAAAGTTGCAAGAATATAGTATCCAATTTGTTTAAGAGTAAAAAAGTCTATTACATAATATGTAAGAATCCTAGTACTACTTCTTAGCGTCCAACTTTTTCTAGAATTAAACTCGAACCAAATCAACACTCATCATTAGTTCTACACAAAAAAGGATTAATTTTTTTTTATATTTGGACTTTCAAACCGTAAGAACTTAATATAAAGCACTAAAACAATTTTTACTGAAAATTGGGCATAAGAGGAAAAAACTTAATTATAGTAAACTTTACTCGCCGTCAAGTACTTGCAAATATTACCTATAGTATTCACTACATACAATTCAAACCAGAAGGTAGAATATATAAGCTAGGCATTCTGAGATATTGATAATGAGACGGAACCAAATAAGTGACATGAAGCACAAGGAAAAGGGAGCCACACATATAATTTCCTCAGAAAGGAGCCTAGCTTGAGGTAGAGCATGGAAGAAATCAGGACAAAAAAGGAAGGCTATAAATCGATAACAATCACCACAACTCTAATTAACCCATAAAAATAGGACTTATTCTAGACCAGACAGAAAACCTCTCACTGGCAGCTTTATATTCTCTAGGTAAATGTAAGGTCCAGAATCGAATGTTCAGTTGTTCGCAAGAGAACCCTAAGTACTTAATAATCTAAAAAGTAAAAACTCTAACCTACACAAAATGAAGCAGCAAACAATAACACATGGTTGTGTGAAGTCTCAATCATGTAGAAACACAAATGGGTGCAGATCTGTTCCCGGGATCTATCAAGAAGCTAAACCAGGCCTCATCCACGTGAGCAGAGTCATGTTAAAAGGGAAAGTGATCAACAAATAACAATTCTTAGAAAAATTTACTTTCTACACACTAACAAAAAAATGATCAAACAGGAGTTAAGGAGTGACCTATGATGATGGACACGAGCAGCAAGCCGGTGAAGAATGATATGAAGCATAGGAAGTTCCAGGGTAGCCCAACTAAATCCTTTTTTGAGTTTCCATATTTGCAACCAAAACTAGATGAAACAGAAATCAAAAGAAAATCCCCTTTTTCCAAGTGGCCTTGGTTGTGGTTTTTAACTTACCTATGGAAACTTTAGCCCCACATTAGAAAACCACAAATGTGTATATCTCAGTATAATAACTATGCTTATATTGACATATGTACATGGGGTGTAGTGGCCTGTGTAGAGTGATTTTACTAGAGGGATTAAGTTATACTTCAAAGAACAATCTTATTTTTGGTCATTCACTTTGGAAGCCTTAGGAGCTAAGCCCCGATTCGGACTTGGGCTCGGAAGAAGGGAGCAAAGTGGCTCTTTGATAGCGTACTTTATACTTCGTACGAATGCATCGGGAGGCATTATGCTGCCATACATTATGTGCTATGCGTTTATGCACTAGGCGCATGTTCGCAGTTACTTTCGGAGGCGACGTTGTCAGCATGCAGACGTGGTGGTGTTTGCGTATGTTAGCGCATAGGGCACTCACGCGCAAAATTTGCGGTGTTAGCGCATAGGGCATTCACGAGCAGATGTCGTGGGATATGGTTAGTATGTGCGAGCATTATGTGCATTCATATGTGCATATAGGTGAAGTTTTGTTCTATATATAGAGTTCCTCTCTTCTCAATTGGTTGGTTGAAAAAAAGAGAGACAAAGAGAGAGAGAGAAAGACACAAAGAGAGAGAGAGAGAGAGAGAGAGCATTGAGCACCACGAATTGCAGAAGGTCTATGCGCCTGTGAGCTGTTAGCTCTATTTTTTTAGTTTCCAATTATCCAAAAGGAGACTAAGAGCGTTCCAGGAGTTCTTTTGTGAACATGTTGGTTCCTAGGGGCAGATCGCATATAGGACGAATCTTGATTTGAGCTCTGGCGACTTATTCACCCCAGCATGAGTATGTGGCCATGCATTTAGGTGGCCATGTGCTTAGGCGGCCATGTGCATATGCGGCTATGCACTATGTGGCTAGGTGTTATGCATCTACGTGTTATGCGGCTAGGCGTATGCGCTAGAAGCATGCTCGTGGTTGCTTTCGGCACAGGCGCATTGCCAACATGTGGCATGCGACGGTATTTACGCATGTCAACGTACAACATGCTGCGGTGTTAGCGCATTGGGCACTGGCACAAAGATTTCGTAGGATTTGGTTGGTATGCATGTATGCGTGTATGTACGCATAGGTTCAGGTTTGCTCTATATATAGAGCTCATCTCTTCTTAATTGGTTGGTTGAAAAATAGGGAGAGCAGTAAGGACCAAAAATTCCAAAAGGTTTATGCGCCTATGAGCTGTTAGCTCTAATTTTTGAGTTTCCAAGTCTCCCAAAGGTGACAGAGAGCATTACAAGAGTTATTTTACAAACTTGCTAGTTCGTGGGGTAGATCATATATAGGGTTAATCTTGCTTTGAGCTCTGGTGACTTGTTTACCCTACCAGGAGTCAACTTTTGTGTTTTCTTCTTGTACATTATTTTATCTAATTGTAGCATCTGCGAAAGAGAAGTACATTTTTCTATTTGTTAGTGTATTTTACATTTTCTTGTAGTCAGTTTGTAACCTGTTTATTGTGCTTCTTCTGTATTGGGATAAAGTAAAGAGTAGACTTTCAGTCTTGCGTGAATCTCTACTCCTGTTCAGGATCTTTCGACTCTTTTGATCTATTTTTGGGACTAACAATCTCAAATCAAGATCCAAGTAAGATGGAGACCAGCCATTCAAGCCTTATCGATACAAGTTTTTATAAACTTGAGAAGTTTAACGGTAAACACTACAACATTTCGAAGAGAAGATTTTTCTGAATCTCCAACTTGTCAATGTTGGCTATGTGTTGACAGATCCTGAACATACCATTCCCAAAGATGAAGGTAAACTTGCAACTAGCGTTACAACAACGAAACATTCCCAGTGGAAGAAAGACAATGACCTCTGCAGGTTGTTGATTCTAAATGTTATGGACGACTCTATGGTAGAGTTATATGGCAAGAAAGAGAAGGATAGAGATGTCTGAGAATCTCTAGAGAAACACTACAAGACTGACAAGAAGGTGTTCAAAATCTATCTAATCGAAAAGTTCTTCACAATGCACTTTGAAATGAGAAGGTGATGCTGTAACAAGTTAAAGAACTTCTGAAGTTTGTATCAGAAGCTAGAGGAAAATAACATGAAATAAGAAGACAAGTTCATGGTAGGTTGATAGCCACCAAACTTTCTCCTAGTTGGGTCAAGTTCAAGACTAACATGTAAATATGGAAATCCAGCTCGAGGATCTCTTGTATTGGATTCATATTAAAGATGAAGCCGTAGGATAGCTGAAGGTGGACTCCTTGCCCAAGCAGTTAGCTAAAGCCAACATGGTATAGTCTAGTGATCCCAAGGAGAAGCAGAAAGATCCCTATAAGCACAAAAAAATACATTAACCAACTGATAAGTCAGCTCCTTTCAAGCTGAAGCCAAAGTCATAAGTGACTTGTTATAACTGTGGCAAGAAATGTTACTACAAGAAGGACTGCAGGTCCAAGCCCAAGCCGAAAGAGCAAGTGAGATTAACCTGATTGCTATAATTATGAAGGTTGAGTCAAATAGCGTACACGTTGACTGGTGGGTGGACACTGGTGTTGGCCCAATGATTACATCGTGTTTTTGAATTTGGCTAATCAGTTAAGTTTAACATAATGATGTCACTAATATTCATGTACTCACTATCATGTTGCTACTTAAACTTAGCATTGTCTTAATTATCCTATATCATATTTCCATGTTTGTATCGTACTGCAACATATTTTGCTCGCCTAACATGTATTTGTAGACATGCAATAAGCGTGATCTAACATGATCAAACCAGGACATAGGCAATGAAGAATTAATAATGGGCCAAAGACGGCATTATACAAAGAAAATTCTTCGAACCGCATAGCGACCTATCTGGGGCCTCGTATCGGGGGTTCCGTTGCCCGGTCAGCGGACATGGGTCGAGGGGGCAGCGCCCCCCGTCGAGGATTCGGGGGCGAAGCCCCCGAAAGGTATTCAGATTTCCAGATCTGTTTATCTTTGGATGACTGCTGTCAAGAGAAAGGACGTCTTCAGGTCTGCTCAAATATCAGAAGAAAGACGTCATCAAAGGGCTCTTGGCTTTTCTATTTGTTCCAAGTCTGTAATCTTTAATTTATTGAGTCTAGGAGAATGTGTACATTGAGTCGCACTGAGTCATCTCAATCCCTAGACATATCTCTCCAAGCTCTACCATATAAACAGACCAATTCCTGAACCAATCCCAAGCTCCACCAAAGCCCAAAGGCCATTTGAACACTCTGCCACCAAAGAGGCAGAGTTCGGGCCGAAATCTGCCCCCATATAGAGTTCGGGCTAAACTCTGTCCCCTAATTTCTAGGAACTAATTTTTAGGGTTACCAATTGCTAGCTGGTACAACGGCCATATTTTTGAATTTTGAGGACAGAATTCTGGCCGAATTCTGCCTTCCAAACTAGTATATATAAGGCATGATTTCAACCATTTTCATTCATCTTTCTATCTCTCAATCTCAATCATCTAAGCCTTATACTACCTAAGCCTTACTCTTCCAATCTACTAGCCACAAAACTTTCTAAGCCCCAAGGTGCTCAAGTGCGATTCAGCTAGAAGTTTTTGTGCAAGAGTTAAAAAGAAAAGTCACTTGGACAATTCCAAGTTTCGCCACCTGCGAATCTGTAAGAAGTTGGCGTGCTCTTCTGAGTACAGGCACGTGGTTGTACACTATTTCACAAATAGTAAATTTCAATCCTGAGCTAGAGTTCTCAGGCCTGGACTAGTCCTCCACGAAGGAAACCAGGTTAAAACTGCTTTGTTTGCGTATGCTCTTCTGATCTTTATTTACTTCTATATTTCTCTCTGATTTATTTACTATCTTGATAGTTATTTTGTGGAGGTGATATAGAGTTAATTTTTATTTGGTAATTATCGACACAAACTCTATTCACCCCCCTCTAGAGTTGCCTACACGTTATTTCAACTAGCGCATCATGTCAGGTATGCTCTAAGGAGAAACCTTTCACCAAGTACGATCCTACTTATGAGAAGGTCTCTATGGCAAACAAGACTCAAGTTGAAGTTCAAAGGATTGGAATAGTGGATATGAAGATGACTTTAAGAAAGTCACTTGTACTGGAGAACGTGAAGCACGTACTGATAATTTCTAAGAACCTGATCTCAGGGAGTTTGTTGTATAATGCAAGCTTGAGGATGGGCATCAATGCTGGTTAGATGATGATGTCCTACAAAAGAGCATACTTTGGCAATGTCTTTTGTACCGAAGGGATGCTTAAACTACATCTTGTAACTTCGTTTGAAAACATTAATACAGTTTCTTCTTCTTTTGAGTTACGACATATTAGACTAGAACATGTCTATTGTAAAGAATTAACAAGATGTCTAGTCTAGGCCTTATCACCAAATATGGGGGTGAGGAGGTAGAGTAATGTGAAGTCTATGCATATACAAAGATCGTAAAAAAGCCGTTCAGAAGAGTGAACAGAAGCACATATCATCTGGAGTTGGTGCACTAAGATATCTATGACTTCAAGCAATTCTCCATAAAAACTGGGATGAAGTATTTTATTACTTTTATCGATAGTTTTCTAGAAGTACGCATTCATATATCTTCTCAAATCGAAAGATGAAGTGTTCGAGAAATTTGAAGACTTCAAGGCTGAAGCTGAACAACAAACTAGCCAACAACTTAAGAGACTCAGAAGTGATTGAAACATAGAGTATTATTCATTAGAATTCTCATTGTTCTACAAAGAATATGAAATTATCAATGAAACGACTATTCTGTATTCTTCGCAATCCAATAGAGTTGCAGAAATGAAGAACATTGCATTGACAAAGTGATGAACTCAATGCTCTTGACGGTACGACTTTCAAAATGCTACTGGAGAGAAGCAACACTTACGGCTACAGTCATTCTAAATAGAGTATCGTTCGCGATATCTGAAATTACACCTCATGAACTCTAGTTCAAGGTTAGATCAACTTGAATGTCATTCGAATGTAGTTATGTTTGGCGAACGTGAAGCTTCCGGACATCAAAATTTAGAAGCTAGGGACGAGGACCACGAAGAGCCTCTTTCTGGGCTATGTTAATAAAAGTGATGCTCAGAGGTTCCTTCATATCGAATCAAAGCATATTATTGAATCTCGTGATGCAGAGTTCTTCGAAGACAAGTTTGCTAGAGACAAGAACATTATTCTCGCAGATGTTCTAGAGAATATTGTTGGTACCGAAGAAGCAAGTACTTCCAAGAAAGTTGTAGTCCAAGAAGAATCTGTAGCAGAAAAGACAACATTTGAAGTAGAACTCGTTAAGCCACCTGCAAAGCTAGTGAGGAAGATGAAGGACTTCAGAGATGACTTTGTTACCTATCATGTGGAAACTGGTCTACTTACATATGATGAGGCAATGAAGACAAGAGATGCTATTTTCTGGAAGGAGGCTGTCATTGACGAGTTTGACTGCGTAAATTTAATAACACATGAAAGTTGGTCGATCTTCCTGAAGGAGCTAAACCATTGGATGCAAATAGATTTTCAAGAAGAAGATGAGGCCTGATGGAACTATTGATAAGTTCAAAGCCAGGCTGGTAGCCAAGCTGTTCTCTCAAAAGTATGGGATTGACTACTTTGACACATATGTATGCTCCTGTATCGAGGATGACTACTATCAAAATGATGATTGCCGTGGGCACTATCTATAAACTGATTATTCATCAGATGAATATGAAGACAACATTTTTGAATGAAGAATTGACAAAAAAATTTACAACAAGCAGAAGAATTTGTTGTCAAGGATCTTGAAAACAAAATCTACAAGTTTGTAAGATCTCTGTATAGTCTAAAGCAAGCTTCCAAACTGTGGCATGAGACATTTGACAAAGTCATAAGATCTAACGGCTACAGGGTCAGCGAGACATTTAAGTATGTTTACACCAAGTTTGTTAAGGGTAGAGGGGTGATCATTTGTCTATTTGTGGATGACATGCTAATCCTGGGTACTGATCTAGAATGTGTCACAAAGACGAAGAAGTTTCTCTCATCCAAGTTTAGTATGAAGGACATAGGATTAAGATAATCCGGATGGAAGCTAGGCTGGTTCTATCGCAAACTCACTACGTGGAAAAGATGCTTACACACTATGGATACCAAAAACTTCTAAGGATTGATATTCCTTACAGGTGTGACAAGAAGCTGGAACCAAATCCAAGTGAAAGCGTCAGACAACTGGAGTATTCAACCATAATCAAGTGCTTGATGTATGTTATGAATACCACCAAGTTTGACATAGCTTTCACTATAGGCATGCTGAGTTGATTCACGAGCAATCCATGTATTGAATATTAGAAAACTGTAAAGAGATTGAAGAGATATCTCAAGAGGACTCAGAGGTTTGCACTACACTACAGTGGTTACCTATTAGTAGTAGAAGGCTTTAGTGATTGCAGTTGGTGCTCAAAAGAAGAGAGCGAGAGGTCCACATGAGGATACATCTTCTCAATAGGAGGTGCTACTATATCGTGAAAGTCGAAGAAGCATACCATTCTTTCTCATTCATCTATGTAGTCTGAGTTTTTTGCACTAATTGCTGAAGCAGAAGAAGCAGAATGGCTTCGGGAGCTAATATTTAATCTTCCAGTGGTGGTGCATAGATCCCTGCCATACTGTTATATTGTGACAACCTGGCAACTACAGTGGTGTCATCAAATGATCTTTTTGATGGCAAAAAGAGGACTATGCGACTACGACACATGATACTGAATGATCGCTATAGAAGCATGAAAATCATGCGCCCTATAGGCCAAATTCCTATGCGCCACAAACAGTATGCGCCTAATAATGTTGGTGCATCACAAAAAAATAGTAAACAAAAGCGCATGAAAGAAGACTTTTTATTAATCATTAAAAATCTATTACATGGATTATTACATAGAAAGTCTACTACAGCCTAGTCTAAACTCTACGGATAGGTGCATCACTTTGACGTCTCAGCACAGACGCATCTCTTTCTTGTTACGAGCGAATCACTTCCTCGTCAGGAGCGAATCACTTCCTCGTCTCATCTCGGCACAGGCGCATCACCTGCCACCTTGTGGCTCTTCCAGCATAACGAGGATTGGGCACATCAACCCCAAACCCTGTATTCAACTTGACACTCGACGTCGTCTCGGAGAAGAACATGTCCAGTAAAGTGCACAAGTACGAACTGCTCTGTCCATAGCTAACTCGGCGTATCTTAGTCGTCTAAAGGAGTTAGTTATCAAAATCAAGGCTTCTTTGAGCGAGGAGATCCATAACCCACAATATGCCAACTCGCCGAGGAGGAGGATCGGTCGAGTTCATTCTCGATAAAAGTTGTACATAATGAGAACGAGAAAACATATATATATTTATAGGCCAAGGCAACCAAACATATGTGCCAAGTGACAGCCTTTCTGATATTAATGCGATGAACTTAGCATTAATGGTAATAAATCTGCCATCTCGAAATCTACCAAGTCAAAGTTATTTATTTTGAGCCTCGAAACGCTCGACAATGTTGACCAAATATGATGCGCCCAACTACTGATGCTCTTCTCAGATATATATATGTACTCCACATCTGATGCACCTCCCAATTGATACGCTTCAGGGTACATGCACCCCATAGGCGATGCACCTAAATTGGCTCTCCTTCCATCGAACATTTTATGCTAAAGTCAGTAGCACACGTCTCGAGAACTGAATAGTTGACAATTTTTACAGAAAACTAAGAGACGCCATCTTTTCTTATTTTGTCAGTTATAGCTGTGCTTCACAACGTGGCCGACTAAATACTCACATGTGCCCTAAAGCCATGCGCCCAGAAGCCATGTGCCCAGACTTGCTATTGATTCCCAGAAGTCATATGCCAAGTCTCCTAATGTGCCGGATCTTCCAGGCGCATCAAATATACTTTCTCTCAAAATTAAGATCTTTGGAGCAACGAACATGCGCCACATGTCATTTGACTCAGTTCTGCCTACGAACGGGTGTCAACCACCCAAAATCTCAACAACAAATGAATCTCAACGACTACCACGTGCCAGCTCATCGGCAGACCAAATGTACAATTACACCAGATTCAGTTTGAGCTTCACGGGTGTAGCGCCCCTGCGCCCAATAAAGTCATACGTGTAGCGTTCCTATGTGCAAAATTTTCATGCATGCATCACATATGCGCGCATGAATGGATAATTCCACCGCCTATAAATAGAAGGATCATTCATTCATTCAGCCTCCCCCTTCTCCTTGGATTTTATCAAGACAGTCAACGGGGTAAAGAATCAAATCTCCATCGCCACTCGTCCCCAGATAAAAAACAAAAATGTACTCAAAGGATTCCATCAAGGATCCGAAATTGTACTCAGTTTGTTTGTTATATATAAAATTTTTAAAACACTTTTTAATGGCAAACAAGCTGGCGAATCTGCTGGGGACAACTTTTTCCTCCAACGAGAAGGTAGTGTCGCAATCTGACGATAACAAACTCGGCTCCTCCCAGAAGATATTGGTGGTACGCTTCGACTAGAAAGCGTTTGAGGTGTTCATCTCTGATGGCAGCACGAGTCCTTCGAAGCGGCTGCCAAAGCCAAAAAAGACTCGTCGAGTACAGGTGCCAAAGGAAGATGCGCCGAGCACTAATATTATAGGGGATACGATGCCATAGCCAACCCCTGTTGCTGACACCATCAGCAAATAAAATGCTGCTCCAGAGGCAGTACATCTGCCAGGGAAGCACAGTGCTGACTACAACTCCCAACCCATTTTTTCCAACCAAAGAAGATGAGCCAAAGGAACAAGGGCGCATCCACTCTCTTGTACAAGAGCTCTGCTGTGCAGGAAAAGCTCTCTATCTTCTATAGAATCATTTGCCATCAAGGCAAGGGAAAGTTGGCTTGTGAGTACTATACACCTTCGCGGGATAGTATAAGGTAATCCAAGGTGGCACTGGCCATGCGTCCTTAATGTGCTATGCCAACAGCAAACCAAACACATGCTGAAATTCATGCGCACGGCTGATGGTAAGCTGTATAGAGTTGACTCAAATGCTTATGCATCCGAAATAAGTCAACTCTCAAAGTCGTCCTTCAACTTAGGCGCATCTCATGTGCTGGAACCAAATCAGAGGGCAAATCTTGTGGTGTCAAACCCATGTGCCCACATGGGCTGTGCACATAAAGTGGGTTTGACTCACTATACGTCTTGTTCTCCCACCAATGATCTGGGTGCATTTCATGTGCTGGAATTGAATCAGGGGGCACATTACTCACATACACACCCTGATGCTTGGCTTTGCCATGCGCCTGAAGAGGGTGTAAATATGAAACTCTCCTCACATGATCTACGTAATGTGATCACTCACAAACGTAGCTCGGAAGAGATGACTGTTACAAACAATGTACCCCTCATAGGGGCATACTTGTGTTACGGTCACCATCAGCTACTGTTGGTGCAAAACAGTGACTCAACTATCAAGGCAGTCTATGTTCTAGTGATTATAATCTGCTGCACCTATCCGACATCGCCATAAAAAGAGGGTGCAAACTAAAGACGTGGAAGAACTCTTAGTTGCCTTGTGCCACATTATCTCCAGTTCTTCTCCTGCCCCCAGAAGAAATATAAAAACCAATAACCCTCCGACCTCGGCTAGTGCATCAAAGAGCCGAGCACGAGGGAATAAAGCAACAATTCCTACTGCCGGGGTATTCTAGAATACCCGATCAAAAGTGAAGACTATATTGGCAGTGCAGGCTGGGGGTAGTCAGACCCTAATTGTCTATGACAATCCTTTATTTGAAGATAAGGATATCTGTCAGCGAACTGATACTAAGGAAGCTGGGGGTAGCCAACTCTGGAACTCAGAAAGAAAGCCTTAATGTCGAGCTTTCGGCAAAAAAAACGAGTCTGAAAGTGAAATATCAATTGGTCTATCTACTTTAGCCCATGTCACAGTTATTTATATGACGGGGGTGGAAATAAGAAAGAGGGAGACGTACTACCTTCGGACCTTCTACATCGTATAGATACCCTGGAAACGAGTCTCAAAACTCTCTTCACCTCTATGCAAGCTTTGACACAAGTTGTGTTCGACATTCGGAACACACTGGCTGCCCAACCTCTAACAAGGGCTCCTACATCTGCCAGTCCCGACCAGGAACCAATGGGGAATCAAATGTGCCACCCCGCATGTACTCTCTAGAACGAATCATCATACCCTCCCTCGGTCGTCTGCCTCCTTGGGGATCGATCAACATATCTTGCCTCGGTCGTCCGCTTATGCCTCAACAGAGGAATTATTTGAGCTCGTGAAGGATCTACGCACTCGCGTTGAAGCTAAAGACAAACAGGAGACGCGTCAGAAGCTCGGGATATGACAACCTTATCCTTCCGAGTGGAACACGTGGTTTATCTCCCCAATTATAAACCATAATTGTTGACACCATTCGACAGGAAGGAGTCTCCCCGTCGATATCTGACATAATTTGCCCACATGACGGGGCACTTGCCGAAGGTTGATGCCTTGTTGATAAGTCTGTTCATTGGAGCGTTAAACGGGGTAGCCTATGAATGGTTCTGAAGCCTCTTCGATAACTGCATATCTTCCTTCGAGGATCTGAAGCATATATTTCTCTCCTGATTCTATGACGGTGGAATGGACATGATAATGTCTTCCCTCATGGAAATCATCCAGGAGGAGAAAGGGTCAGCTTGAGCTTACATCGAGCACTTTCGTCAAGCATGTCTGAGGCTACCTCCTGGTATTCCTGAGCCGGTGCGAATGGACTCCTTTCGCAAGAATATGACGCCAACAGTTAAACTTTCGGTCGACTCCACCCAATACACAGACTGGACCGCACTCATCATCGGTGCTGAGAGCGAAGTAATGAAGGCCTGAGACGCTCGTCTCTTGGGAGTCAGTTTCCCTTCATTTAACAACAAGGGGAAACGTTCCGCCAACAGCAACGAACGTGAGTCCAAGAGAAAACAGGCATTGACTGTGAATACCTCCAAAGGTGCGTCGGCTCCCGTTCAAAAGCCATCGACCGTACCACAACAGAAATAGGTCTACTCCTTCAATGATGAAGACACCTTAGAACTCGTTGAGGTGCTTATGCAAGGTGATAAGATCAAGTTGCTTGATCCTAAGCATCCTGATGAGGTTGATTGAGTTGGTGACCCGAAATATTGTCACTACCATCGGTTCGTCGGGCACCCAATACGAGACTGTTACATACTAAAAATTATATACAACGTATGATCAATACAAATGCCTCTCTCTCGACTATGAGTACAAAACAGTCTCAGCAAACATGGTATCCCTTCAGTTTTGCACCCTGCTGCCAATTAAAGCTTAAGATGGCATCGTTTCCATCCCAAAGGCAACAATGGAAGTAACAAACCTCCCACCAACCCGTGATAATATGAGTGGGCTGGTGCCACTCACCACATCCCGGGGAGAGATCATATGGGTTCACCCAGATCTAGCTCCAAAGCTGACTCAATCGATGGTGCGCCCTACCACCAAAAGTAAAGGTAAGAAGACCAAGTCTGGCCGAATGGTCTCTGCCTCCTTTAAAGAAGCCTTGCTGGTGGTGACAAGGTCAAGGCAGAATACTCAATAAAAGGAGGCTCCAACTGAAGAAGCACCTTCTACCGCTTCAGGAGAGGGTCCATCCCAACCTACGGAAGGAGATAAACAAAAGCAAAGAAGGCTCATTTTGATAAGCCTCTACGAAAGGATGGTGCTTCGGGGTTGACTAAACCACACAACTTCGACATATTGGGGTAGCTTGCTATTACTCTGGCTCGTCTATCCCTGTTTGCGCTTCTCCGACTTTCCAAGGATACTCGGTTTGCTCTATTAGAAGCATTGAAAGACGCCGAGTCCTTCATCAGCCAGGTCCCACAGCCTGAAGAGGATCCAGCTGCATGTCTGCATTGCCATAGTATGGGTGAAATCATCTCCAATATTACGTTCACTCAATAAGACATGTTGCTCAAGAATAATAGGCACAACAGATAGCTGTATTACACATGGTATATTGGTGCCATCAAGGTAGATCAGATATAAATCGGTCCAGGGGCTTCCTTTAACATCATCCCTCGGCATTTACTCCAAACTTTGGGAATATCGATGCATTGATTGACTGCATCCAATACTACAATCAGTAGTTTCAATGTCAAAAAAAGTGATCCTTTGGGCAAGATCCGTCTGAAGAGCCATATTGGTGATCTGCAGACAGAGGTGACCTGCTACGTCATCGATAATGACATCTCCTACAATATCTTGCTGAGACGTTTGTGGATACATGAGTACATGGTTGTGCCGTACACCCTCTACTAGTGCATAAAATATGTAGCTGGCAACGGCATCGTTAGGACAGAGTTTGTGGATGTCAATCCCTTCAGAGGAATTGAGGCATTCTTTACTGACTTTGATCTGTACAAATCAGTCCATCTGGACGATTATGCCAATGACATTGATAATGAGGTAGAAGCCGAAGCAGAAGCCGAGGTGGTGCTGAAGTGCCATTGAGGGTACAGCACAAGGGGAAACCTCCCCAAGTGTTAGCTCCTCTCGTGGCCAAGGTGCATGGGATGGCTCTGGCTCCTGTGGTTGTCAAACTCTCGAGCTGGACCAGGAACCTATCAGGGTCAAGACTCCCAAAAAGGTCCCCGAAAACTCCTTCTACTAGGACATCAGCTCCGTTGGTGGCCAAGATATATCGAAAGGCTCCTACACCTCCTCCAAAGGCTATTACAGTTCTGACAGATAAAGAACTAGGAGATTATATATCTGCCAATGTTGAGGCACCCTCTCTTGATGATATGATTCCTCGAAACAAGATACCTTATTTTATCAATAAAAGGCCGTCTTTAAACTACTCTAATCTTCCACACTGGAATGTTATGTATACTCTAGATAATGCCTTAGAATCATTACAAATACAAGTAACAACTGTCAACAATGTAAATCGGGTCGTCCTGTACCAAGGAGTCTGCTATATAGTTCCGTCCAGGAAAAAGGACGAAAAATCTATTATCTTTGGAAAAGTGGAACATCATCAGGACCTTCCCACAGCTGAACCAGATACTGATAATGGTAGAATACAAACATACCGTCACATTAATCAAGCAAAATATCTCATCCAAAAGATGGGTTATGACTTGAATATCTGTAAAGGCTTGAATTACGGAAAAGGTCGACGCTTCCCTTGCGACTTCCTGTCCCCAAAGGAAAGCCTCAGAACTACGGCTACCGTACTCGACGGGGGGGGAGGAGGGAGGTGGGGGGACTACGTTACGCCTCTAACAACCCCAAAAAGTTTTGAGACTGAAGCTGTGGTGCATTTCCACTCATCCGAAGCTTCGACTTGGGATTTCGATACTAGCATCGGCCCAATCTTCAAGAAGGTATTATTGGTCAACATGACATCTGCATATCCTCTCGAATAAAATAACAATCAAACGTTGGAATTCTTCGAAGACGAACCTGGGCTCAATACCTGTAATCTTAATGGAAATTTTGCTTCGCATAACGAGAACCTCCCACCAAAGATAAAGTCGAACAAATTGACTTAGGGGATGAATCCTCACCAAACCCATCTTCATCAGCAAGCGCCTATCAGGGAAAGATCGAGAATCCTTGGTACAACTTATCAAGGAGTACATCGATGTTTTCGCTTGGAGCTATGAATGTTGACCAAATTGGATCACAGTCAACCAAATTTAGAGAATTAAAAAACAGTATTTGATATGATCCAATATGACACATTGAGCTCAAAGACAAGAATATCATCTTCAACATATCAAGTTCAAGACAGACGATATCGACAAGTGGTCATTACAAATTGTACTTGTACTGAGTCTGTAATTTTTACTCTATTGAGTCTAGAAACATGTATGTTGAGTCGCACTGAGTCATCTTGTCACTTTCCATTCCCAGAATACGTATTTTTATACGTGTACTGCTTGAATGTATTTATTTAATAATTATCATACATTTGTTCTGTATTTTAATTCTTCAATTTCGTGCTTATTAATTTTCCTGTATTTTATTTTCTGCTTTTGCTTTAGCCTTGGGCTTAGTCTGTTCATTTAAACCAATTTGGTCTAGCTTGGTTCATCATGACGAGGAGCGGATGGCCTAGATCTTTTAGAAAGAAATGGGTGGTAGAGATTGACTTGGCTTGATATTTATGCCCCTTTTAATTTTCTCTCTCTTCATTATTCATATTTACTTCTTCTTCTTTATCCTCCATTACTCTCCCACCCACCCATTTGGAGAGACAAGTACATATTGCACACCATGAGGGATTTCATGCATCCCCATTTATTTTTAATCCATATTGTTTATATTCTCTTCCTCTACAAGTTTAGGTATTGAAGTTCTTGATTTTCATGGATGGTTGGGTGTAGATCTAAGTTTAAAGTTTTGATTTTTCATATGAATTTTGTGGTTTTGATCTATCAAACCTTATTGTTTTTGAAAATAAGTGGTTCCATGTTGTAGAGAATTCAATTCTACCAAAGTTTGGCTTTTAAAAAGTTAGATTTTGACTTATTTTGAAGAAGTTATGGCCACAAGCATTTTTTGTCATTTCTATGTTCATCTGTCAGCATGTCACAGTTGGCCGCATATGGTGTCGCGAATGAGCCGCATAAGGCACATGTCGCAGTTGGCCGCATATGGTGTTGCGAATGAGCCGCATAGGCGCATGTCGCAGTTGAGCCGCATAGGCGCATGTCGTAGTTGGCCGTATATGGTGTCGCAATTGAGTCGCATAGGCGCATGTCGCAGTTGGCTGCATATGGTGTCACAGTTGATCCGCATAGGCGCATGTCGCAGTTGAGCAGCATATGGTGTCGCAGTTGGGCCGCATAGGCCGCATGTCACAGTTGAGCCACATATAGTGTTGCAGTTGGGCCGTATAGGCCGCATGTCGCAGTTGAGCCGCATATGGTGTCACAGAATAGGCCACATAATGCCTATTTTGGCTGTTTCTGACTGTTATATGTCCTAATTGACTGAATTGTGGCTAGAATTCCTTCCAACTCCTAACATGAAAGTTGTAGATCTTTTTCTTGGCTTCAAGAATATGTTACCAACTATTTTATGCTAGTTATAGACTCGACCATGCTTAATACTAGTTTGACTTTTATGCCTTGTCACGAATTGACCTCGACTGTTACTTTGACTAATGATTGATCATGTGTTCCTAGTTGGAACTAAGAGACTGGCTAGTTGTCTTATTTAAATTGAATGAATGAGACACGTTCATATTAATTATGAACTATTGTAATCGATTTGCCAATCTCGAATATTGGCATATAGATACATGCAGGCTATAATTTATTTATTTATTTTACAAAAGCAGCATGTGTACTTTATGGTCAAGGCATGATTATTTCATGGTTAGTTTTAACTGTTGCTTTACGCTATCTAAGACCTACAACCTAACCGTACGGATATCGTTGTAGAGTGGTGCATATCGTACTTTGTACGGAAGTACTCATTCTGAACGACCATGATCCACGGCATGGGATTTCACTCAACTTAGAGACTATTAAGTTAAATAAAATAATGATTGCATGGAGAGAATTGATTCCCGAGTTCTTACATGGCAGCCCTCTTTGGGACTATTAGTGCCCGATAGGCCGGCTGGTTCCCATAGATACTGCAAATCTGCCATACGGGCAGGGAGCGGTATCTGCTTATATTATTTATTGTATATTGTATATTGATGACGGGCGTCCCGCTGGGACTCGTCAAATTCATGATTGGCGCAATTGATTGATTGGATAGAATAGCCTTGCTTGCACATAGTAAAAACTGAGGAATCCTTATTGTATAATTCCAGGATAACTTGGAACTCACCGTAGCAAGCCGTAGTAGTTGCATAGCCGTTTAAGTTGACTTGTTTGTGTACTGTACCTACTCTGTTAACTAACTGAGATGATCAGAATGTCAGGATATGACGGGCCAACTTCTGTCCTTGTTTGGTTGGGAAGTTGGTTCGAAGTGTCGTGATGTTATGTGAATCCCAGTAGCAAGCAAAGATCTATATATCATATTCTCTTATTACTGGTTCTAATTCCTTATGTCGTGCTTCCTTGCGGTACTTGCTATTAGAGGTCTAACCTCTCTGGTTTTGCATGGCCAGATTTAGAGCAAGTTTCCGAGGACTCAGCTTACTTCCTCCTCGAAGATGGTCAATACTAGAGGAATGATCGCCGGAGCACACGAGTGGGTCCCTTGTTTCCCTGCTCATTTTTACTATTTACTTTACTTTTGCCGTTTGGCACTGACATGTTAGTCGGATTGTCTTGTACTTACTTTTGCATAATTATAACTAAGTCAGACTGCAGCTGATAACAATTGTGTATTTGTTGCTACATCATCTGGCTAAGTTTTGTACAGCCAGATCTCAAGAAAATTTTGACCAAGCATTTGGGATGCCTTACTGCTTTATCTTACATGTTCTCTATTTACTGTTTCTTGTTTTAATGATTGAGATAATAGATGTTGAGCAACCCTAGTAAGACTTTCATGTAGTATGCACCCCCTCGTCTTTTAGACAGCATTAATAGTATTATACGGTATTCTTCTACCCGTAATACGTTGCTGGCTGAGTCATTCCCCTGCTCTCTGGTATTCCGGTTCTAGGACGTGACAAGGTTATAGTGGTGGCCCATGCATGTCAGATTTCAGACTTATGGGGTGTTTCGATTTATAGGGTGTCTCAATCACACATGTTTCCCCTTGATCTCATGACTCGTTACTCTCAACTCCAGCTTGACATTCTGGTATCCTTTGACTTCATTGATCCTTCCTGTCCGGTCGTTTAATTATTCTCTTGTCCCTTTTCAGAGGGGCACTTCGTCCACATCTGTCAGGACTGGACAGCAACAACAAGTGCAGCATGGGCAACCTGACCAGGTTGGTCAGCAACAAGGGCCAGTACTACCCCAAAAGAATATCCAAGAAGAAGTGATAGTGGAGCCAGCAGCTGGACCGCAGTATCCGGAGGTTCCAACACCGCCAATAGTTCTACCTACCCCTGTGGAAGTGGATACACCAGCCCTTCTGGAGACCATAAGAAGGATGATGGCTACTCAGCAACACCAGACGTTAGCCCAGCAGTGTATGCATGCTCATTTGTAAGAACAGAACGTATTACTCAACCAAGGGTTGCAGACGGCTTTGGAAAGAGGGGCAAGGACGGATTCAGGAGCATCAACCAGGTTTTGCAAGTACAACCCCCGCCGTTTCGAGGGCACGGAAGATGCTATCTCGGCAGATGCATAGCTTAAGGATATTGAGGCTATTTTGACAGCGGCTAAGGTTCTGGCGAAAAAGCGTGTGGATCTAGTGAAGTTGTTACTTCAGGATCTCGTACATGATTGGTGGGAATCAGAGGAAGTGGGCATCAGACGACCTGTAGCTTGGGACGATTTTACTGCAAGATTCAAGACAAAGTATTATAGAGTTGTGGCACAGTTTGAGCTACAACAGAAGTTTATCAGCCTTAGACAGGGCGGCAAGACAGTAGATGCTTATGCAGCGGAGTTCTGCAGATTGAGTAGGTTCACCCCAGAGATGGTAGCAACGGAGAGCCAGAGGGCTATGAGGTTCCAGCAAGGGTTTCATCTTGAGATCTTGTAATTGATAGAGGGGCACAATTATCAGACTTTTGATGAAGTATTGACGGCAACCCGAAGGCATGAGATCACCATTCAGAGGATCACTGCAAGGACTGGAGGTCAGAAGAGATCCCACAGTCAGATTGAAGGAGGAGGGGGAGTAGCACCCCGAACAACAGCACCATCCCCTGGCATTCGCATTCATGATGTGGTAATACGAGGGCCAGCACCACCACGAAGGCAGCAGCAACAGCAACAGAAGAAGAACCTGCAACCCCTAACGGGCTGTACTTATTGTGGGAAGGTAGGGCACACTAGGGATGTGTGTCGGACATTGAACGGACAGTATTTGATATATGGAAATCCAGATCATCGGGTAACCACCTGTCCCATGAATTCGAGGTCAGAAGGACTGGTACAACAGTTTTCTGCTCTGCCAGCAACAGGGGCAGGCCAGTATCGAGGACCAGCGGTGGCAGTGAGACCGTTGGCACAACGCCCGTTCATGACGCAGGCTCAGATGTTTTGGGAGCAGGGACCGTCGATGCAGCAACACCAGCACAGACCACCCCAGCATCACCAAGGCAGGGGCCAGCAGCAACACCAGGCTAGGATGCAGCATGGGAACCAATAAGGAGGTCGAGGGCAGGCCTTTACTCTGTCCTTGAAAGAGGTAATGGCATCAGGAAATATTATGGCAGGTAACATTCTCGTCGCCTCATATCCCGCAGTAGCATTGTTTGATTCGGGAGCATCACACTCATTTATATCTGCATAATTTACGACACAGCTAGGGATGGAGTTCGAGGCATTGCCAGGGAGGTTGAATATACTCACTGGTAATGGGCTCGTAAGAGTTAGTAGAATTATTCTAGCATGTAGCATTGTAGTTTGTGGGCATTCTTTACCCGCCAGGTTGATAGAATTTCCTGTTGGAAATTTCGACGTTATCTTAGGAATGGACTGGCTGAAAGACAGTCATGCAACAATAGATTGTCATAGGGAGAGTGTGTCTTTTAATATTCCAGACATGAAGTGGTTCACCTTAGTCAGATCAGTGGCAACTCAGCAAGAGCAGGGAGTAGTAACAGCAATAGAAGAAGTTCAAGTCTCGAAGGTAGTTGAAGAGTTTCTAGACGTATTTCCTGAAGAACTTCCAGGTCTACCATCGGTTAGAGATATTGAGTTCAGTATAGACTTGGCACCTGGAACTAAACCGATATCAGATCGAGTTTATAGAATGGCAGATTCAGAGCAGGCCAAGGTATATCAGCACATAGAGGAATTGAAGGAGAAGAAGTTCATCCAAACTTGCATATCATCATGGGCAGCACCAGTGGTACTTGTGGGAAAGAAGGATGGGTCATCCAAATTATGCATTGACTACAGGAAGCTTAACGCGGCAACAGTGAAGAACAAGTACCCATTACCCAGGATCGATGACTTGTTTGATCAGTTGAGTAGAGCTAGAGTTTTCTCCAAGATAGATCTTCGTTCAGGGTATCATCAAGTGAGGGCTCGGAAGGAGGATATTCCTAAGACAGCGTTCAGGTCAAAGTATGGGCATTATGAATTCTTGGTAATGCTGTTTGGTTTAACCAATGCTCCAGTAATATTTATGGATTTGATGAATCGCATCTTTATGCCATACTTAGATCAGTTTGTCGTCGTGTTTTTTGACGAAATTCTCGTATACTCTGCCAGTAAAGAAGAGCATGAAGACCACCTCAGAAAAGTGTTACAGGTTCTGAGAGAGAACCAGTTGTATGCCAAGCTCAGCAAGTGTGAGTTCTGGATGGACCACATTTCATTTTTGGGTCACATCGTATCAGGAGCAGGAGTAGCAGTGGATCCCAAGAAGGTAGAAGCAGTAGAGAGTTGGCCAGTACCCAAGACTTTCAGCACCTATAACCCGCTTGACACGGAAGGATGTGCCATTCGTCTGGTCGGCAGAATGCTAGTCATCATTTGAGAATTTAAAACAGAAGTTGATATCAGCGCCTATTCTTACATTGCCGGTTGGACCCGAAGGTTTTACTGTATATTGTGACGCGTCAGGAAAGGGACTTGGGTCTGTCCTCATGCAGCATGGAAAGGTGATAGCGTATGCATCTAGGCAACTTCGGGACCACGAGAAGAATTATCCAACTCATGACTTAGAGTTGGCGGCAGTAGTATTTGCTTTGAAGCAATAGAGGCATTACTTGTACGGTGATCGAGTAGACATATACACAGACCACAAAAGTCTGAAGTACATCTTTACTCAGAAGGAACTGAACATGAGGCAGAGAAGATGGTTAGAGTTGATCAAGAATTACGACGTGGAGCTTCAGTATCACCCAGGCAAGGCTAACGTAGTAGCAGATGCTCTTAGGAGGAGAGGCGACGCATTTATGTTGACATCACAAAAACATATTTTAGAAGATCTTCAGGAGATAGGGATCGAGGTTATACTTCCTAGTGATATAAAAATTCTGGCAAGTCTACGGGTTCAATCTGACTTGGTAGACAGGATCAAGGCAGCTCAGGCACAGGACCCAAGGATTCAGAAGCTTAGGACAGAATGTGAGTCAGGACTTAGGAAGGAGAGAAGAATTCATGAAGATGGTACACTAAGGTTTGGATCGCGTCTATGTGTGCCTAGTGGAGATATCAGACAGAAGGTTATGGCAGAAGCTCACAGTTCTCAGTATTCTATACACCCTGGAGGGACCAAGATGTACCAAGATATCAAGCAGCACTTCTGGTGGAACGGGATGAAGAGGGAGATAGCTAGATTTATTTTTCGTTGCTTGGTATGTCAGCAAGTGAAGGCAGAATAGCAGAGGCCAGCTGGGTTATTGCAACCGCTTCCTATTTTAGAATGGAAATAGGAACATATTACAATGGACTTTATGACCGGTTTACCGAGATCACCAAGTGGTAAGGATGCTATTTGGGTGATAGTAGATCGGCTTACGAAGGTGGCACATTTTCTTCCTTTTAGAGTGGGGCAATCTACAGAAAAGTTGGTAGAGTTGTACATGCAGCAAATAGTCAGGCATCATGGGGTCCCTGTCAGTATTGTGTCAGACAGAGATACCCGCTTTACATCATATTTCTGGAAGAGTCTACATCATAATCTGGGTACCAAGTTGAGATTTAGCATGGCTTACCACCCACAGACGGACGGACAATCAGAAAGAACAATTCAGACTTTGGAAGATATGTTACGAGCTTGCATCCTAGATTTTGGAGGATCTTGGGAGACTCATTTGCACTTAGTCGAGTTCTCATATAACAATAGTTATCAAGCTAGTATCCAGATAGCGGCATTCGAAGCACTATATGGTAAGAAGTGTAGGTCACCACTGGCATGGGATGATATCGGGGAGAGGAATGTGCTAGGCCCAAAAATGATTGTTCAGACAGTTGAAGTGGTTAAGGGAATTAGAGAGCGACTTTGGGTTGCGCAAGATCGACATCATTATTGGGCGGACCAGCATCGTAGGCCGCTAGAATTTTTTGTTGGGGACCACGTATTCTTGTGGATCTAACCTACTCGTGGGGTCATTAGATTTGGCGTTCGCGGGAAGTTGAGTCCGTGATACGTGGGCCCATTTGTTATCCTTGATAGGGTAGGCGATGTTGCTTATTGTTTGTCCCTTCCACCTTTGTTACGAGAGGTGCATGATATGTTTCATGTATCTCAGTTGCGTAGGTATGTATCGGACCCAAGCCATATCTTCGATCATTCTGAACTGGTTGTTGGTACCAACCTGTCTTACGAGGAACAGCCTGTGTCTATTTTGGATCGAACGGAGAAGATACTCAAGAACCGAACAATTAGCCTTGTCCGTATTGCTTGGGGACATCACTCCTTAGGAGAGTCTACGTGGGAACGTGAGGATGATATCCGATCACGGTACCCGCACTTATTTGACTTATAAGGTATATTTCTTTCCGTGTACCTTGATTGTCTTAATTCTTCATGCTTATCACCCTATGAGTAGAAATTACTTGATGTCATAGATTGATAAATATGGATATATTACTTGCTATTTGACATTGTAGAATAGCTGCTTGCTCAAATTGCTTGTACTTAGATTAGTCTAGCTCTGACATTTCTGCCCTGCTTGATTCTGAAATTCCGAGGACGAAATTTTTCTAAGGAGGGTAGAGATATCACTTTCCGTTCCCAGAATACGTATTTTTATACGTGTACTGCTTGAATGTATTTATTTAATATTTATCATGCATTTGTTCTGTATTTAAATTCTTCAATTTTGTGCTTATTAATTTTCCTGTATTTTATTTTCTGCTTTGGCTTTAGCCCTTGGCTTAGTCTGTTCATTTAAACCAATTTGGTTTAGCTTGGTTCATCATGAAGAGGAGCGGATGGCCTAGATCTTGTAGGAAGGAATGGGTGGTGGAGATTGACTTAGCTTAATATTTATGCCTTTTTTTACTTTTCTCTCTCTTCATTACTCATATTTACTTCTTCTTCTTCTTCCTCCATTACTCTCCTACCCACCCATTTGGAGAGACAAGTACATCTTGCACACCATGAGGAATTTCATGCATTTCTATTTATTTTTAATCCATATTGTTTATATTCTCTTTCTCTACAAGTTTAAGTCTTGAAGTTCTTGATTTACATGGATGGTTGGATGTAGATCTAAGTTTTAAGTTTTGGTTTTTTATATGGATTTTGTGGTTTTGATCTATCAAACTTTGTTGTTTTCGAAAATAAGTGGTTCCATGTTGTAGAGAATTCAATTCTACCGAAGTTTGGCTTGTGAAAAGCTAGATTTCGACTTGTTTTGAAGAAGTTATGGCCAAAAGCATTTTTGGTCATTTCTATGTTCATCTGTCAGCATGTCGCAGTTGGCCGCATATGCTGTCGCAAATGAGCCGCATAAGGCACATATCGCAGTTGGCCGCATATGGTGCTGCGAATAAGCCGTATAGGCGCATTTCACAGTTGAGCCGCATATGGTATCGCGAATGAGCCGCATAGGCACATGTCGCAGTTGGTCGCATATGGTGTCGGAGTTGAGCCGCATATGCGCATGTCGCAGTTGGCCGCATATGGTGTCGCAGTTGAGCCGCATAGGCGCATATCGCAGTTGAGCCGCATATGGTGTCGCAGTTGGGCCGCATAGGCCGCATGTCGCAGTTGAGCCGCGTATGGTGTCGCAGTTGGGCCACATAGGCCGTATGTCGCAGTTGAGCCGCATATGGTGTCGCAGAATAGGCCGCATAATGCCTATTTTGGCTGTTTCTGACTGTTATATGTCCTAATTGACTGAATTATGGCTAGAATTCCTTCCAACTCCCAACATGAAAGTTGTAGATCTTTTCCTAGGCTTCAAGAATATGTTACCAACTATTTTATGCTAGTTATAGACTCGACCATGCTTAATACTAGTTTGACTTTTATGCCTTGTCACGAATTAACCTCGACTGTTACTTTGACTAATGATTGATCATGTGTTCCTAATTAGAACTAAGAGACTGGCTAGTCGTCTTATTTAAATTGAATGAATGAGACACGTTCATATTAACTATGAACTATTGCAATCGATTGGCCAATCCCGAATATTGGCATATAGATACATGCAGGCTACAATTTATTTATTTATTTTACAAAAGCAGCATGTGTACTTTATGGTCAAGGCATGATTATTCCGTAGTTATTTTTAATTGTTGCATTACGCTATGTAAGGCCTACAACCTAACCGTACGGATATCGTTGTAAAGTGGGGCATATCGTACTTTGTACGGAAGTACTCATTTTGAATGACCATGATCCATGGCATGGGATTTCACTCAACGTAGAGACTATTAAGTTAAATAAAATAATGATTGCATTAAGAGAATGGATTCTCGAGTTCTTACATGGCAGCCCTCTTTGGGACTATTAGTGCCCGACAGGCCGGTTGGTTCCCACAGATACTGCAAATCTACTACACGGGCAGGAAGCGATATCTGCTTATATTATTTATTGTATAATGTATATTGATGACGGACGTCCCACTGGGACTCGTCAATTCATGATTGGCATAATTGATTGATTGGATAGACTAGCCTTGCTTGCACATAGTAAGAACTGAGGAATCCTTATTGTATATTCCAGGATAACTTGGAACTCACCGTAGCAAGCCGTAGTAGTTGCATGGCCGTTTAAGTTGACTTGTTTGTGTAATGTACCTACTCTGTTAACTAACTGAGATGATCAGAATGTCAGGATATGACGGGCCAACTTCTGTCCTTGTTTGGTTGGAAAGTTGGTTCGAAGTATCGTGATGTTATGTGAATTCCAGTAGCAAGCAGAGATCTATATATCATATTCTCTTATTACTGGTTCTAATTCCTCATGTCGTGCTTTCTTGTGGTACTTGCTATTAGAGGTCTAACCTCTCTGGTTTTGTATGGCCAGATTTAGAGCCAGTTTTCGAGGACTCAGCTTACTTCCACCTCCAAGATGGTCAATACTAGAGGAATGATCGCCGAAGGACACGAGTCGGTCCCTTGTTTCTCTGCTCGTTTTTACTATTTAGTTTACTTTTGCCGTTTTGTACCGACATGTTAATCGGATTGTCTTATACTTACTTTTGTATAATTATAACTAAGTCAGACTGCAGCTGATAACAATTGTGTATATGTTGCTACATCATCTGGCTAAGTTTTGTACAACTTGATCTCAAGAACATTTTGACCAAGCATTTGGGATGCCTTAGTGCTTTATCTTACATGTTCTCTATTTACTGTATCTTGTTTGAATGATTGAGACAATAGATGTTGAGTAACCCTAGTAAGACTTTCATGTAGTGTGCACCCCCTCGTCTTTTAGACAGCATTGATTGTATTATACGGTATTCTTCTACCCGTAAAACATAGCTGGCTGAGTCATTCCCCCGCTCTCCGATATTCCGGTTCTGGGACGTAACACATCTCAACCATAGACTTACTAATCAAAAGCTCCATCGTACAAAACAAGACTATCATCAAACCAAACCATTCTAGCTTACTTGAATGTTCTGGCCCCAAGGAATAAGAATTCGGGCCTAACTCTGCCCCAAAGCAGAGTTCGGGCCGAACTCTGTCAGCTAAAAATTAGGAAGCTAATTTTTTGGAATACCTTGATCTAGGCTGCCCAACATTCGAATTTTTGAATCTTTGATACCGAATTCTGGCCGAATTCTGCCTCCTCGGACTAGTATAAATAGGGCTTGAATTCTCTCATTTCAAATCATCTCTTTCTCTCAATCTTCTTAGCTTTATACATTCTAAGCCTTCATCTTCAAATCTACTAGCCACAAAACTTCCAAAGCCCCAAGGTGCACAAGTTTGATTCAGCTAGAAGTTCTGTGCTAGAGTTGTAAAGAAGTCACTTGGACAATTTTAAGTTTCGCCTCTGCGAAGTTGTAAGAAGTTGGCGTTCTCTTCTGAGTAAAGGCACGTGGTTGTACCCTATTTCACAAATAGTAGATTTCAATCCTGAGCAAGAGTTCTCAGGCCTGGACTAGTCCTCCACGAGGGAAACCGGGTTAAATTGCTGTGTTTGCGTATGCTCTTCTGATCTCTATTTATTTTTGTATTACTCTCTGATTACTTACTCTCTTGGTAGTTGATTTCTGGACTTGATATAGAGTTGTATTTTTAATTGGTTATTATCGACACAAATTCTATTCACCCTCCTCTAAAGTTGTCTACACGTAACTTCAATGAAGACATGCCGGGATTGGACCCACAAGTCGTAATGCACAAACTTAACATCTTACCTAATATTAAGCCTGTTAAGAAGGAACAACGACGCTTCCGCCCTAATATCATGGACGTAATTGAGAAAGAAGTGGACAAACTCATAACAAGTGGGTTTATTCGTGAAGAACATCACCCTGATTGGGTAGCCAATATCGTCCACGTTACTAAAAAGAATGAAAAAATCCGAATCTTCGTAGAGTTCCGGGGCCTTAACTTTGCTTGCCCGAAAGATGAGTTTCCCTTCCAATTACCAACGTGATGATCGACAACACATGTGGCTTTGCAGGCTAGCTTCAATCAAATCAAGATGTTTTTGGACGATGAAAAGCACACATCGTTTTGAACCCAAAAGGAGTCTACTGTTATACAGTGATGCCTTTTGGATTAAAGAATGTCGGTATAACATACCAGCCAGCAATAAGCACCATCTTTCGCAAACAATTCCGCAAAATAGTTGAATGCTATATTGATGACATTGCTGTTAAAATTCTCTCAAGGAGACCACTTGCAAGATCTAAGGACAGTCTTTGATCTCGTACGGGCATATCAACTCAAGATGAACCCAGCTAAATCCTTCCTCGGGGTTTCTTGTAACTACCACTTTTCCAGAATAGGGATATTTTTTTCTTTTCCAAATCTTGTACCATTTTAAAATTTTATTTTATATTAATTGTAATGCTACTAATTATTCTATTTTTCATGATAGGTATTGTTTCATATAATATAAGTTTTAGTTGCTAGTTGTTAGCCACTAGTTAAGACTAGATGTTAGTGAACCTAAATGGACCCAACTAGACTTGTCATGACACTATTAGTGAACCCATTAGTTAGTCAGGTTATACCTATTTATTTAGAGAGCAATGAGTAGAAAAAACCATTCTTTAGTTAATGAAACCTTTCTTAATTAAACCCCTTCCTAACTCAAACCATCATGACTAATTACGAGGACCTTTTAGACATTTTAAGTGGCATTTAGGGTTGGTATTCGTGGCTGGTTACATTCCCTTATAAAACCCCTCTTGAGTTCATTTATTAGGTTTTAGAAACCCTAATTTGCCTCCTATTCGTTTCCTCTTCATTTGAGAAGAAGAGCCAACCTCCACCATTTCCAAATTGTTCTCAAACCCTCTCAACTTGTCATCCTATGGAGGCTAGAGCTTGGACTTGCAAGGAGGAGTTCCTTGGAAGGAGAGAAGCTTGAAGAAGGTGTCCATCCTTGGAGGTTGTGTCTACTTGTGTCTATTGGTGACATTGCATTGGGAATCCATCTCCCAGTTGGTAAATTCTGAAGTTAACCCTTCAAATTGATTCTATTTAGATGTTATTTAGAACCCACCCATGCTTTAGGGCTACCCATGGAGAGAAACTTGGGCTTCAT